>CAUYQU010003499.1:0-92250 GCA_963574635.1 Cheracebus regulus | reverse complement strand
ACCCCCACACCCAGCTATTTTTTTTTTTTTTTTTTTTTTTTTTTTTTTTTTTGTATTTTTAGTAGAGACAGGGTTTCTCCATGTTAGCCAGGCTGGTCTTGAACTCCTGACCTAAGGTGATCCTCCTGCCTCAGCCTCCCAAAGTGCTGGGATTACAGGCATGAGCCACCATGCCCAGCCTTATTTTAGAATATTTTAAAGCAAATTCCAGACATGTCATTTCACCCACATCCATAACACACCAGGGTGCGTTCTTGATGAAAGGATCTTGTTTTGTTTTTTTATAACCCCTATGCCATTACCACGGTGAATAGATTTAACATGAAGAAACTAACATTTTTGCAGGTGGAGAAAATATCGAATTACCCCCTTAAAGTCTCTCCTACTAGCCCTTTTCAGAGCTGAACGTATATGATAATCACCTGGACATCCTGATAAAATGCAGATTCTGGCCCAGCAGGTCCTTGATAAGCCCAGAGAGTCTTCAATTCCAAAAACTCCCAGGTAGTGCAATGCTGCGGGTCCATGGATCACACAAGAGGAAGGGTCGGCCCAACACCCACAACAGCAGGGTGCAAAGTCCTGACTGTTCCTGACTGCAGAGCCTTCAGTGAGTGGGGAAGCTGGGGACCATTTGGGAAAGAAGGGAGGTGTTTCGTACCAGCTCCAGGCCCTGTAGAACTGCCAGGGAATAACAGACACAAGCCCAGCAAAGTCCAGCTGACAGCACGAGCACATTCAGATTCCACAACCACTGCAGCGAAGAACCATGGAGGCGGAGGTTGCAGTGAGCCGAGATCCCACCACTGCACTCCAGCCTGGTGACAGAGTGAGACTCCGTCTCAAAAAACAAACAAACAAACAAAAAAAACATCTGGGCTGGGTGCCATGGCTCACACCTAAATAATCTTAGCACTTTGGAAGGCTGAGGTGGGTGGTTCGCTTGAGGCCAGGAGTTCAAGACCAGCCTGGCCAATATGGCAAAACTCCATCTCTACTGAAAATTCAAAAACTAGCCATGTGTGGTAGCAGATGCCTGTAGTCCCAGCTACTCGGGAGGCTGAGGCAGGAGAATGGCTTGAGTCCATAAGATGGAGGTTGCAGTGACTCGAGATTGTGCCACTGCACTCCACACTGGGCAAAAATGCAAGACTCTGTCTCAAAAAAAAATAAAAATAAAACAGAAAGTCCGGAGGCCAGAAGTCCAAAATTAGTCAAATGTCAGCAGGACCACGCTCTTTCAGAGGTTCTAGGGAAGAATCGTTTCTTGCCTCTTCCAGCTTGTAGGCAACTAGAATTCCTTGACTTGTGGCCGCGTGATCCAATCTCTGCCTCTTTAGATTTACAGCCCACCTGAAATACTCCAGGATAATCTCCTCATCTCAAGATCCTTACCTTCATTAATTACACCGGCAAAGACCCTTCTTCCAAATAAGGCCACGTGCCCAGATTCCAGGTACAAGGATCTGGATCTGTCTTGTGGGAAGCCACCATTCAGCTCACTACACTAGAAAGAGGGAAAACAATGAAGTCATGAAAGGCACAGAAGAAAGAATGGGTGCAGCTTGTGTGGCAGTGGCCACCAAGGCAGGCTGGGGTAAACCCGTGTTCATGGAGCCCCCAGGCAGAACTCAAGTGCAGCCGTCTGCTCCCAGCTACTCACAGAGAGAGGTTTTCTTTCTGACAGCAGAGTAAGAAAAGAGGTGGGGAGAAAGACAGCCCATTCTCTGTTGGCCTAATTCCTAAGGAATCGTGCCTCTGCCTGCGGGCCATTCTCAGGTCTTGTTGAAGGATAAAATGATTTATTGATGGCCATAATTAAAAAGCAATGCAACAGAAGCCGAGTCAGCATTTTTCATTTATACTTACACATGAACAAGAGCAGTTTAGGGAAATGGGTGCCTTCGAGTTCCATTTCCTCCATCTAGAAAAGGGCTGCCTTCGTGGAATGCTAGTCCTGGGGAGAAGCCTCATTTCTGTATCAGGAATTGATACAGTTTTAAATTTCGATTGGTGCACGGAGCCACCTGTCCTCATTTCAAGCACTTCTGTTTTGTTATGGGTTCAGTGGATTAACAATGAGTAGAACTATGGGGAGGAAGATTTGGGGCCAGCGTGGTTTTGATGCCCAGGGGGAGCTGTTTTTCCATCCATGTCTTGACTGAGTCACAATGGGCTTCTCTGCTCAAGATGGGAGCACTGGGTTGACTTAAGGTGGGTGATTGACTTGATTTGGTGGCTACTTTTATACTAGCTGGTTAACGAGATATTATCTTCATTAGTTTTAGGTATGTGAGCTTAATGAAGCATTGTACCTCCCAAATCACAAGGAAAATAAAGATATACTTACAGCTTATATGGTAGGTTAGGTCAAAGGAGTTAGTAGGGCCACAAATTATTGTTAAAGAAATGAATGCATGAAAATATATCTTTGTCTAAATGGACTATCTGCAAATATATTGTTCCACCAGAAAATGAGTAGATAGAAATTCAGCAAATGCTTGGACAGGGAATACTCTCAGAAGTATTCTGACTGAATAGCATGGGTTTGTTTTCATATCACTAAAGTAATGTTTTCCCAAATTGCCTCTGGACTAAATCTTATGATGCCTGCTTGTTCTGAAGGTACTTAGCCACCTACAAATAAGGTGGGGGCAGTGGGAGGGGGAGCTGTAGAATTAAATCAAACATTTGCTGAATGCCTACTGAGGATAAAGCCCTGTGCTCTGTGCCAGGGAGATTCCAGAATAAGTGAGCCACAGTTCTACTCTCAGGAAGCTTGCAAACTAATGGAGAAAATAGATGTTCAGGCAATTACTTACAGTATAAGAGGAAATGAGGCCGGGCACAGTGGCTCACACCTGTAATCCCAGCACTTTGGGAGGTGGAGACAGGTGGATCACTTGAGGCCAGGAGTTGGAAACCAGTCTGGCCAACGTGACAAAACCCCTATCTCTACTAAAAATACAAAAAACCACTTAGCCAGGTGTGGTGGTGTGCACCTGCAATCACAGCTACTTGGGAGCCTGAGGCACAGGAATCGCTTAAACCTGGGAGGCAGAGACTGCAGTAAGCCGAGGTCCCACCACTGCACTCCAGCCTAGGTGACAGAGCAAGACTCTGTCTCAAAAAAAAAAAAAAAGGAGCTGGGCACGGGGGCTCACGCCTGTAATCCCAACACTCTGAGAGGCCAAAATGTGTGGATCACCAGGTCAGGCGTTCAAGACCAGCCTGGCCAACGTGATGAAACCCTGTCTCTACTAAAAATACAATAATTAGCTGGGCGCAGTGGCACGTGTCTGTAATCCCAGCTACTCAGGAGGCTGAGGCAGGAGAATCACTTGAACAGGGACCTGGGAGGTAGAGGTTAAAGTGAGCCAAAATCATGCCACTGTACTCCAGCCTGGGCTACAGAGAGAGACTCCGTCTCCAAACAGACAAACAAACAAAAAAGGAAATAAGATTGGTACTCAATGAGAAATCTAAGCAGGATGGAAAAGCAGGAGAGTGCCCATTTTCCCAGCTCCAATGACACCTTTGACAGCCATTGCAATACTGCAGGGACACCCACTCCTCAAGGGATCTGAAGCCCCATGAAGGCTTGAGTATGGAGACTGGTTCAGGCTTGACTTTAAGATCAGGGGATACAAGGAATGATTTTCATCTAGCCAAAGCCAATAGTCCAGCCAAAAATCTCAGACTAAAACGATGAGAAAAGCAAGTCATGAACCATGTCAGCCATTTCATCGTCATCATCGTCAAAAACAAAGGACAGACCTACAATCATCTTGTGTGCTTGGCTCTCGTCTTAGTTCAAAATATGGAAGTAAATTCTATGGCCAGCAAACAATAACCAAAATAGCTCCCATCACTCTTGTCTGCTGCCATGTAAGACGTGCCTTTTGCCTTCCACCATGATTTAGAGGCTGCTCCAGCCACATGGAACTGTGAGTCCATTAAACCTCTTTTTCTTTATGAATTACCCAGTCTTAGGTAACAAAATAATGGTTTGTCCACAACATCAATGAACAATGCTGTCCCTTGTTTCCAAGTGCATATCATTTGAGAGGTTTGGATACACAACAACCTAAAATAAATCAGCACAAAGCAAACTCAGGGCTACATAATCCTTTCGGCGAGGTAACTGACAATGAGTACAACTGGGACAGTCTGCTGCTAAATCACCTCTATCTACATATGCCCAAGCAGCAACATACTTGGTTTTCATCCTACAAAATCATGCTGCACACTTACTCCTGCCTTCCAACTGGGCGCTAACGTCACCTCCTCAGGGAAGCCCTCTTTTCTGTGCTCCCACTCTGCTTTTTTTCAGTGTTTATTTTTTATTTCTATTTATTTATTTTGAGATGGAGTATTGTTCCGTCACCCAGGCTGCAGTGCAGGGGTGCAATCTCGGCTCACTGCAACCTCCACTTCCTGAGTTCAAGCAATTCTCCTGCCTCAGCCTCCCCAGTAGCTGAGATTGCAGGTGCATGCCACCATGCCCAGCTAAATTTTGTATTTTTTTCGTAGAGATGGGGTTTCACCATGTTGGCCAGGCTGGTCTGGAACTCCTGACCTTGTGATCTGCCCGCCTTGGCCTCCCAAAGTGCTGGGAGGCCACCACGCCTGGCATGAGCCACCACACCTAGCCTTTTTCAGCATTTATTAGACCATCAGTCACCATCCATATCTGGCAACAATGACTGTAGGAACAGAAACCCATTTGCATAAGCTCAAGGAAAAGGACCATGCCCTGTCCCTAAAAGGCAAATGCATGGGCATGGAAAGCAAATGAGAGGCCATGAGAGAATGGAAACTGGAGTTACAGAAACCAGAGTTCCTCTTTCTGGCTCTCAGATGCCCATGGTCTTTCTTATTAGCCCGGCAGAATTTCTTATCTCTGCTTCTGTCACTCACAAGCAATTTTCACTTTTTGCTGGTGGCCCATCATGGCAGCCAGAAGTGCCCAACACCAGCTGATCGGTTAGTTACTGGATGTCTTGAGAGAAGGAGAAGGAGAGAAAGGGAGAGAAGGAGAGAGAGAAAGAACTGGATTTCTGGCCAACCAATTGAGTACAGGGAGGAGGAGAAATATGGTGCCAACACCTGCTTTCCAGCATGGCCAGTGAGTAGGGAAATTGAGGGAAGGCACCTGCAAACACAGCAAACATTTTAGAACATGCTCTCTGTCCTTAGCTCTCTCTCCTGCCTTCTCCTAGACTGTAAATATCGAGACAATCTAGGATAGTATCTGGCTCAAAATATTTGAGAAAGAGAGAGAAAAAGGAAGGGGTTGGTTTAAACTCTGGACTTCATGGTTTCCTTAATTCACTCTGCAAGTTTTTTTCATTTTTGTTTTTGAGATGGAGGCTCACTCTGTTGCCCAGGCTGGAGTGCACTGGCATAATCTTGGCTCACTGCAACCTCCACCTCCCAGGTTCAAGCAATTCTCCTGCCTCAGGCTCCTGATTAGCTGGGATTACAGGCACCTCCCACCACAACCAGCTAATTTTTGTATTTTTAGTAGAGACAAGGTTTTACCACGTTGGCCAGGCTGGTCTTGAACTCTGAACCTTGTGATCCACCCATCTCAGCCTCCCAAAGTGCTGGGATTACAGGCGTGAGCAACCATGTCTGGCCGACTGCAAGTAGCTACAAAAGACTGAATGTTGGTCCCTGAGAATCAAAAGAAAACCATTGAATCTCCATTACATTTAATCATGGTCAGCAGCTGTGGGATGTGCTGGGTTTGAGATGCGTGGGATGAGGAGCAAGCAGGTTATATCTCCAAACCACCACGCAGAGAGGGGAGGTGTTAACTACGCCAAAGGTGATGGGGTGCGTGCCTAGGTTTCAAACAGCTTATGCCAGGCCTGAAACCAGATGTTGAGGCAGAAACTGTAATAAGCAAATTGATGACACAACGGAGGAGGTCAAGAAGTTTAATATTGCTAAGACCCCAAATATTGATCATGCAATATATTGTTATCACACCACCTCCTGCCACACACCAGGCATCCTTTACCATGAGGTAGAAGTGACGGGTGGACCTGACCTACCCCTCCAAATGATAAGGTTCCTGAGAGTGGGCTCATGACATTCATTTTTCATACATGTGGCATAAAGGCTCACGCTGGCTGCCATGTGGCCCAACTCAGTTTGATGCTGCATTCAAAGAGCCATCATTCCAGCATCCAAGCACACTTAAAGGCAATTGAAGTGTTTACCACTGTCCCTCAAGACAAACACCAAAGAAAAATTATTTTCAAAATGCACAGCAACACTTCTTAAAATCTTATTTTACCATCTCTTTCTCTCTGCCACATTCCCAGGAGTTTCCCAGGAGCAAAATTGTTATAAAGACCCAGGAGCAAAATGATTAATGACTTCACTATATCTGATTCTGATTTAGTTGGTTTAAAGTGGTGTCTGGGCACGTATTTTTTAAAATCTTGCTGGGCACAGTGGCACATACCTGTAGTCTCAGCTACTCGGGAGGCTGAGGCAGAAGGATTACTTGAGTCCAGGAGTTTGAGTCCAGCCTAGGCAACTTAGTGAGACCCTGTCTCTAAAAAATAAAATAAAATAAATAAAATTAAAAAAAAAAAAAAAGAAGCAAAAACAAATCTCTTAGCTGCAGTCAGGGTTGAGAACTAGCTGATTAAATGACTGTGGTAGTTGACCTTCACAATGGCCCTTAATGTTCACATCTCCTGGTATTACTCATTTTGGAACCTGTCTTAGGTAGTCTTTAATTGGGTCTGGTATCCAGGCCCTGCCTCCAGAGGCTAGTCCCACCTCCTACACAGTTTTACACTTACTCTCATGGCTGGCCTAAAAATGTAAAATGTACTCGTTTTGACCTTGTTTCAATGAAATAACTATTCTAAACACTCATTTAAGACAGTTAGGGAAATTTCAACACTGGCTAAATGTTAGAAGATACTTGCTTCAAAAAAACCCAGCATGGTAATAAGATGATGGCAGCTGAGGCTGAGGATAGGCAGTGGGGGTTCATTATCCAATAGAAACCAGTGGAAACAACGGGATCTTTTCTATAATGAAAGTTTAAGGTAAAAATGAAAATGTATTGAGTGCATAAAAAGAATCTATGGTCTTACAGACATTAACTCCCACTGGGCAGTTTAGGGATAATTTGAACATCAAAAATAAAAGTGACGGCCAGGCACAGTGGCTGATGCCCTTAATTCCAGCACTGTGGGAGGCTGAGGTGGGCGAACCACTTGAGTCCAGGAGTTTGATACCAGCCTGGGCAACATGGCGAGACCTGGTCTCTAAAGTAAATAAATAAAAAGTGAGTAGACTTGATTGTAGAACATCAATTCTATTTGATTCGATAAAGATGACTGGGTGGGAGGGCAGTGGAGACAAGGAGAAAGAGAATATATTTGTGATCTAGATTATTTTCCTTAGTTTTGAGAGACTTTTCAGGTCTCCTGGGTCTTTTGTTTTGCTTTTGTTTCTTTCGAGATGGAGTCTCGCTCTGTCTCCAGGCTGGAGTGCAGTGGTGTGATCTCGGCTCACTGCAACCTCCACCTTCCAGGTTCAAGTGATTCTCCTGCCTCAGCCTCCCAAGTTGCTGGGACTACAGGCGTGCATCACCACACCCAGCTAATTTTTGTATTTTTAGTAGAGATGAGGTTTTATCACGTTGGCCAGGATGGTCTTGATCTCTTGACCTCGTGATCCTCCCACCTTGGCCTAGAAAAATGCTGGGATTACAGGCATGAGCCACTGCAACCAGCTTTTTTTTTTTTTTTTTTTTTTTAAGACAGTCTTGCTCTGTCGCCCAGCCTGGAGGGCAGTGGTGCAATCTCCGCTCGCTGCAGCCTCCGCCTCCCAGGTTCTAGTGATTCTTGTGCCTCAGCCTCCCGAGTAGCTGGGATTACAGGTACCCACCACTGCACCCAGCAAATTTTTGTGTATTTCGTAGAGATGGGGTTTCACCATGTTGGCCCAGGCTGGTCTCGAACTCCTGACCTTCCGTGATCTGCCTGCCTTTGCCTCCCAGAATGCAAGGTGTACAGGCATGAGCCACGACCCCTGGCCTAGTTTTCTTAGTTGTGAGAGAACCTTTGTGTCCCCTGGGTGTTCTAGACCAGTATGTCTCAAACTTGGCTGCGCTGAGGCCCTTGTTGAATGCAGGTTCTCACCTGGGAGGCTTGGTGGGCCAGCGAATCTGCACTGGTCTAGGAAGCTCACCCTGAGTAGCAAGCTTCAGCGAGGACCAGGCAGAGCCCTGCCTGCTAACCCCCTCTCAGCTGGGCTTAACTCTGGCTCTCTCCTGCCAGGGTTCCTCCCCACAAAATAGAAGCTATTTTCAAAAAGCCTCTTGGAAAATAGGCCCTGTTTTAAAATTGGGGTGTTTAGAATCAGCCATCTGCCCACCATGGGATTTTAAGGCCTTTGTCCAGATCCCCACAACCAACTTAGAGCTGACATTTTTAATTTTTTTTTTTTTTTGAGACGGAGTCCCACTCTGTCACCCAGCCTGGAGTGCGGGGGCACCATCTCAACTCACTGCCATCTCCACCTCCCGGGTTCAAGGGATTCTCCTGCCTCAGCCTCCTGGGTAGCTGGGATTACAGGTGTGCACCACCATGGCTGGCTACTTTTTGTATTTTTAGTAGAGCCGGGGTTTCACCATGTTGGTCAGGATCCACCCACCTCAGCCTCCCAAAGTGCTGGGATTACAGGCGTGAGCCACCGCGCCTGATCGACATTTTTATCTTTGAAGGCCTCACTGCATACCACATTAAATCCATTAAAACTGATCCCGTTACAGGCACATCTCAGGCATCATGCCCTCAGAACAGAGTTGCAACTGACCACTTGACAGTGTTGCAAAGCATTAGACATGCATTCATTCCAGCCTTGCAGTTTTCACATTTAGGAGCCAGTTGTCTTAGGTCTAAAGCATTCATGTCCAGGCATTGTGATGGGCCTCGCACGATATGCTTCCCAGCCTTAATGGCCTCTGCAATGCTGGTTTCTACTGCTCCACCCCTGGGTTCTGGCCGGCTAGCCCACACCACCTCGCTGTTCCCCGACTCAAGTGTGCCTTAGGTGTATGGTTCCCAAACCCATCTCCACTTAGGGTCACCTGAGATCTTTCAAGGGTTCCAAAACCCAGGCCACAGCCCAGAACAATGACACCCCAACCTCTGGATCAGGACATAGCATCTGTGTTTTGTTTTTTGTTTTTGAGGCAGTCTCGCTCTGTTACCCAGGCTGGAGTGCAGTGGCAGTCATAGCTCACTACAGCCTCCAACTCCTGGGCTCAAGCGATCCTCCCACTTCAGCCTCCCTAGTAGCTAGGATCACAGACAGGCACCACCACCCATGGCTGATTTTTAAATGTTTGGTAGAGACAGTATCTCTCTATATTCTCTATATTCTCCAGGCTAGTCTCAAACTCCTGGGCTCAAGCGATCCTCCCGGCTCAGCCTCCCAGTGTGCTGGGATTGCAGGCGTGAGCCACCACACCTGGTCATCGGCATCTGTATTTTTGAAGCACTGACCAGTTTGAGAACTACTGCCCTAGATTGAACTTGATCACCCTGTCTGACCATAGGATTCCGCTGGGCTGCTTTTCAAAACAGAGCTCCCCAGGCTCCTGCCCAGTATTCTGATTCATTAGGTCTGGGGTGGGCCCTGAAATGTGCCTTTTTACCAAGTCCCTCTGGGTGAATCAGGCTAAGGCCAGTTTGGGATCTGAGACCTTGGAGATCATTCCCCAGCTTCCCTCCCAACCCAGTTCCCAGCTTGGCCAATCTCACCCAGGCTGTTTCACGTCTGACTTTGCAGATGACACCTGAGAGGGAAGCCCCAGCCATCACAAGGTGTGCACATTTTACAATGACGGGGAAATGCCAAATACATTTAAAAACTCACTCAGGATTAGCGTTCATCTTAAACTTGATAGTCTGAGAACACGCTGGCCACATGCCGAGCACAACCCTTAGTGCTCTTCTGTGACTAATATTTGGATAATTGATTGTTGGAAGCTTAGGAAGCCTCTCTCTCTCAGATGGGTGGGAGTTAACTTCCTCATTCCTGGGGTAGGGAAGAAAATGAGGATGCCCTGCCTTTTGCTACACTAAATAATATGCTCCAAAATGAAATGTGAATGTGAAATTCACATTTGCCAAAAACCTCAGAATGTAATCTTATTAGAAAATGGGGGTCAGGAGTGGTGGCTCACACCTGTATTCTTAGCACTTTGAGAGGCTGAGGCGGGAGGATCACTTGAAGTCAGGAGTTCAAGACCAGCCTGGCCAACATGGTGAGAACCTGTTTCTACTAAAAACACAAGAATTAGCCAGGTATGGTGGCGCATGCCTGTAGTCAGCTACTTGGGAGGCTGAGACAGGAGAATCACTTGAACCTGGGAAGCAGAGGTTGCAGTGAGCTGAGATTGTGCCACTGCACTCCAGCCTGGGTGACAGAGCAACACTCTATCTCAAAAAGAAAAGAGTAAAAAGAAAAGAAAATAGGGCCACTGCAGATGTCATTAAGATAAGGTCATATTGGAATAGTGTGGACCTTAAATCGAGTAATCATGGCATCCTCATGAGAAGAGGAGGGACAGAGACACACAGGGGAGAAGGCCACATGAGGATGAAAGAAGAAGTGGAATGATGTGGCCACAAGCCAAGGACTGCCAGCAACCACCAGAAGCTGAAGAGGCAGGAAGGATTCATCTCTAGAGCCTTCAGAGGGAGCACAGCCCTGCCCATTTCAGACATCAAGCTTTCGGAACTGGAGAGAATGACTTTCTGTTGTCCTGAGTTACCCATTTGGGAAACTTTGTTAGAAGAGTCACAGCCAGGTCATGTGCTCCTGGATGCATCTCAGGCATTAATAAGCACTATCTTGACTGTGGTCATCAAAATATTTGATTAAGGCTTGATTAAACTGCCTGACCCTTTCACAGATGGACAGAAGGGCCAAAAGAAAATACATTGTTTGCCCTGGGCCAAGAAGGACAAGAATCCTATGGGGGGAAAAAAAAACCAGAGATTGGTTTAGTGGAAGGTGGGAAGAGGCATGTGTTTACTTGCTTAAAAAAGAAACATAGGCTGGGTGCAATGGCTCAAACTGGTAATCCCAGCACTCTGGGAGGCCAAGGTGGGTGGATCACCTGAGGTCAGAAGTTCAAGACCAGCCTGGCCAACATGGTAAAACCCCATCTCTACTAAAAATACAAAAAAAAAAAAAAAAAAATTAGCCAGGCATGGAAAGAAAGGAAGGAAGAAAGAAGAAAGAAAGTTTTATTTATTTAAAAACTCAGTGGAGTTTAAAAATACATTCCCATTGTGCATTGCTTTTGGACTCTTTTCTAAAGTTCTGTTGTGACTCCCTGAGGTGGATAGGGCAGGCCTGTCTGAACACCTGTTTTCTAGTTTGCATTAAAAGGCCGGACTTGGTCAGGTCCAGTGGCTCATGCCTATAATCCCAGCACTTTGTGATACAGAAGGGAAGTGCTGGAAAGGGAAGAGCATGGTCCCTTTAAGCTATATGAAAGCAGGGAAGGGAACTGCAGGTAGAGGAGGGTGTGGTCCCTGTCTAGGGCCCCACCCCAGGGGGTGTACCCACTGACCTACGTGAGGACAGGCATTTTTGTTTCCTGCCCAAATGTTGCATTTCCCAAGACCACGCTGGCTGCCACACCCCCATTCTGTGCCTACAAAAACCCTGAGACCCTGGCAGGCAGACAGGCAGGTGGCTGGACGTCGAGAGGAGCACATCAGCGGAAGAACACACGGGTGCTAGATGTCAAGAGGAACGCACCAACAGGCACCGGCACGCCATAGGCCACCGACTGGCAGAACAATGCAGAGTTTGGCTGGGCCAGTAGGAGAAGAGTCGGGCCAGTGAGTGGCCCAACTCCAGGGGAAAACCATCTCCCTTCTGGCTCCCCCATCTGCTGAGAGCTACTTCCATGCCATAAAACCTTGCACTCATTCTCCAAGCCTCTGTGTAATCTGCTTCTTCCGGTACACCAAGGCAAGAATCCAGGATACAGAAAGCCTTCTCTCCTTACAGTAAGGCAGGAGTCTAATTGAGCCGACTAACACAAGCTACCTATGGACAGCTAAACTAAAAGAGCACCCTGTAACACATGCCCACTGGGGCTTCAAGAGTAAACATTCACCCCGAGACACTGCCATGGGGCTCCCTGCCCATCTGGATGCTCCCCTAGAGGTTTGAGCAGTGAGGCGCTGAAGAAGCAAGCCGCCCCTCCATCACATGCCCTGCGAGGGGGACAAGGGAACTTTTCCCACTTCATTTGAGAGGCCAAGACAGGAGGATCCCTTGTGCCCATGAGTTTGAGACCAGCCTGTGCAACACAGCAAGACCCCATCTCTACAAAAAAAAAAAAAAAAGAAAGAAAAAATTAAAAGTTAGCCGGGTGTGGTGGCACTCACCTAGAGTCCCAGCTACTCAGGAGGCTGATGCGGGAGGATTTCTTGAGCCCAGGAGGTTGAGGCTGCTGTAAGCTGAGATCGAACCACTGCACTCCAGCCTGGGAAACAGAGTGAGACCCTGTTTGAAAAGAAAAAAAAGGATGGAACAGAATGACTTCTCAAATAGCTAGCAGAGGAAGATCTGCTACTTAAATGCAGGTTTTCCAGGTTTCAACTCTTTTTTCTTTTCTTTTCTTTTTTTTTGGAGATGGACTCCTGCTCTGTTGCCCAGGCTGGAGTGCAATGGCACGATCTTGGCTCACTGCAACCTCCGCCTCCTGGGTTCAAGCGATTCTCCTGCCTCAGCCTCCTGAGTAGCTGGGACTACAGGCACATGCCAGCATGTCCAGCTAATTTTTGTATTTTTAGTAGAGACAGTGTTTTATCATGTTGGCCAGGATGGTCTCGAACTCCTGACCTCGTGATCTGCCCACCTCGGACTCCCAAAATGCTGGCATTACAGGTGTGAGCCACTGCGCCCAGCCTCAACGCTTTTTTCTTGCAGTATTATGGAGAAACATAAGCACTAATCCATGAAGGAGAGGAAGTTTCAAGGTCTGATTAAAAGATGGTAAAGAGAGGAGTTAGTTGATTAGGAGTGATTAGGAGTGGGAAGAAAATGTATGACACTACTTAGAGGGAAGAAGAAAAACGAGGGTAGAGGTGACTGAATGGATAGAAAGGACTTGGAAGAAGTGTGTTCGGCGCTGTCCCTGCATTTCTTCCCTTGCAATATTAACTAACTCCCCTGATGAACTGGATTCTCTTCCAAGGCACCCAGTGTTCCTTTTCTGGTCAACGTCTCCTTTCCCAAGCCCCACAAAGTCTTGGAAAGCATGCTCTGCAGGCTTCTCATATCCTTCCTTCCTTAATCAGCCTATAGTATCTGTATATAACACATATAAACCTGGAGTGCCACGTGTCCCAGTCTTTGCGCTGCAGTAAATTCAAAGAAAGGCAGACTCTAGCCAGGCGTAGTGGCTCACGTCTGTAATCCCAGCACTTTGGGAGGCCGAGGCAGGCAGATCACTTGAGCCCAGGAGTTCAAGACCAGCCTGGCCAAGATAGTGAAACCCCATCTCTACTAAAAATACAAAAATTAGCCAGGCTTGATGGTATATGCCCAGTAGTCCCAGCTACTGGGGAGGCTAAGGCAGGAGAATTGCTTGAACCCAGGAGACGGAGGTTGCAGTGAGCTGAGATTACGCCACTGCACTCAAGCAGCCTGGGCAACAGAGCAAGGCCCAATCTCAGGGAAAAAAAAAAGACAAAACTAAACGAAAAAAAAGCAAGGTAGACTCCGATAGGAAAAATTCAGTCAAAAGCAATTCAAATAATTACTCAGTCGATCCAGTTCTATCTCAGTTCTTTATTATATATATCAACTTTTTCTGTCCAGATTCCCTGGTTTCGTTTTCTGTTTTGTTTTTTGGGTTTTGGGTTTTTTTTGAGACAGGGTCTCCCTCTGCCACCCAGGCTGGAGTATAGTGGCACAATCATGGCTCACTGCAACCTCAACCTCCTGGGCTAAAGTGATTCTCCCATCTCAGCCTTTCAAGTAGCTGAGACTACAGGTACATGCCACCATGCTCAGCTACTTTTGTGTATTTTTGTAGAAACGGGTTCTTACCATTTGGGCCAGGCTGGTCTTGAACTCCTGGACTCAAGAAATCCCCCACCCTCAGCCTCCCAAAGTGCTAAGATGACAAGTATGAGCCACTGGGCCCGGCAGATCTCTTAGTTTTCTTTTTCTGCTTGCCCACTGCCTGGATTCTATAAGCAGAAGGAAAACCCAGGGGCTGACCTAGTAGGCAAGACTCTTTCCTCTTCAAAACATTAATTGGTTCAGGTGGTACCAAAACTCAAAAATATGATCTGTCACTGTCTCCCATCACTCCCAGAGGGGGCTGTCTAAAAACCTAACAGCTTTTCTTCCTGCCCATTCAATCTCTTGAGCAATGAGAAAAGACACTGAGGTCTTTCTTTTTCGACATGTGGCCTGTGCCCTCAAAGAACACTGACACCCCGGCAACCTCCATTCAAAGAGCTTATCCGTACCTCCCCTCTTTTATCCCTAGGCTTGCTGGATCAGAGATCTCGAAGTCATTCACAGCATGATGTTTCACACAGAGACGCTCTGGAAGTACTCCCTCAAGACTACTCAGAAGAAGACCGGGTGGTGAGACAATGGTATTCTCTCCCTCTGGATCACTGCTAAGAGACAGGGACTGCCAGAGACCCCGGCTTCCCAGGCTGCTGCCTTTCATTCCTGTACCTGTGGGTTGAGAGTTAAAAGCTGTACAACCTTGAGCACGTTACTTACCCTCTCTAAGCATCTGTTTCCCTAAATGTGGAATAGGGATGATGGTGATGTGTTTATTTCACAGATTTGATGTAAGGATTAAATGAGAGATGCATGGAAAGCAGTGTGCACAGGGTCAATGCCCGGTGAGTTGTCTCTGTTCTTATCAATAGACAAGTCTCCATAGGACACAGACTGGCTTCATCATGACTGTAGCATCAGGGCTGGCCACAGTGCCTGCACCCAGCAGCACTTGAGTAAATATCTGTTTATACACTATCCACAGACTGAGGCATAAAAGCCCTTTGGAAGAAAGCTGACCATGTCATGCACCTTCAGATTATGAAAAGCAATTATGAGAACATTGGTTTGAGAGGGTTCCAGTGGTCATTTGTCACCGCAGTGAAAAGGCAACCAGAGCTCTGTGTTTAACTCCCAGCCCCAAAACCTATCGGTTTGCTTCTTCGCCATGAGCTTCCAACACCATCCCTTTAGAATGGGGCCTCTCTCTTCTTTCCCAAGACACCAGCCTTCACCCCAGACCTATCTCTATTACCCAGTACTTCCTGTTTGTACTCTGAGCCCATGCTCTGCTCATCAGACAGCAACGTGGTAGAATACAGCAGCCCAGATTGCAGGCTGCAGAGTCGGATTCCCAGAAAAGGATCTCAGCCGGCTCCATCCTTCCTTAGCTGGGCAACCATGGGCAATGACTGGCTCTCTGTGCCTGAGTCGCTCCATCTGTGAAATGAAGATTGTCACAGACCCTGCTTCAAAGAGTCACTGGGAAGATTAACTGAGAAAATGCATGGAAGGTGCTTGGAACTAAATGCTCAAAAAAAAAGTCCATCTGGCCAGGCGCAGTGGTTCATACCTATAATCCCAGCGCTTTGGGAGATCAAGGCAGGCAGATCACTTGAGGTCAGGAGTTCAAGACCAGCTTGGCCAACATGGCGAAACCCCATCTCTACTAAAAATACAAAAAGTAGCCAGGCATGCTGGCAGGCGCCTGTAATCCCAGCTACTTGGGAGGCTAGGCATAAGAATCGCTTGAACCTGGGAGGCGGAGGTTGCAGTGAGCTGAGATGGTGTCACTGCACGCCAGCCTGGGCAACAAGAGCAAAACTCTGTCACAAAAAAAAAAAAAAAAAAAAAAAGTCCATCATTCTTATTAATAGAGGCCAGATTATCTCGGTGCTTCTTTGGCCGATCAGTATATTCCAAGCCAGTGTTATCCAATACACCAGGGGTCCCCAGCCCCCAGACATGGACCAGCAGCGGTCTGTGGCCTGTTAGGAACAGGGCTGCACAGGACGAAGTGAGCGGCGGGTGATCAAGTGAAGCTGCATCCGTATTTACAGCAGCTCCCCACGGCTAGCATCACTGCCCAAGCTCCGCCTCCTGTCAGATCAGCAGCAACACTAGATTCTCACAGGAGTGTGAACCTTATTGTGAACTGCACATGTGAGGGATATGGGTAGCGAGCTTCTTAGGAGAATCTAATGCCTGATGATCTGTCACTGTCTCCTATCACCCCCAGATGGGATCGTCTAGTTGCAAGAAAGCAAGCTCAGGGCTCACACTGATTCTACATGATGGCAAGTTGTATCATTATTTCATTACATATTACAATGTAATAACAATAGAAATAAAGTACACGATAAATGGAATGCACTTGAATCATCTGGAAACTTCTCCCAACAAACCCATGGAAACCGGTCCCTGGTGCCAAAAAGATTGGCCAGTCATGGTCCGATAGAACATTCTGCAAGGGCAGACTTGCTCTATTCTGCACTGTCTAACATGGGATCTGCTAGCCACCCACATGGGCTACTGAGCCTTTGAAATGTGGCTTGTGAGAACAAAGAGCTGAATTTTCCATTTTCTTTTAACTAATTTGGTTTGTTTATTTGTTTGTGACAGAGTCTCACTCTGTCACCCAGGCTGGAGTGCAATGGCACAGTCTCATCTCACTACAACCTCGCCTCCCAGGTTCAAGTGATTCTCCTGCCTCAGCCTCCTGAGTAGCTGGGATTACAGGAACCTTGATCATGCCCCAGTGATCGTTGTATTTTTAGTAGAGATGGGGCTTCACCATGTTGGTCAGGCTGATCTTGAACCCCTGACCTCGGGTGATCCGCCCAGCTTGGCCTCCCAAAGTGCTGCAATTACAGGCATGAGCCACTGTGCTAGGCCTCATTTATTTTCTTTCTTTATTTTTTTTCTTTTTTGAGTGTCTTGCTCTGTCACCCAGGCTAGACTGCAATGGGACAATCTCATCTCACTGCAACCTCCACCTCCCAGCTTCAAACGATTCTCCTGCCTCAGCCTCCCAAGTAGCTGGGATTACAGGAATTCACCACCATGCTTGGCTAATTTTTATATTGTTGTAGGGACAGGATTTCACCATGTTGGCCAGGCTGCTCTTGAACTCCTGACCTCAGGTGATCTGCCCACCTTGGCCTCCCAAAGTGCTGGGATTACAGGCGTGAGCCATCCCGCCTGGCCACAATTCATTTCTAAATCACTAAATCTAAATACCAAGTGGCTAGAAGCTACTTTAGAGTACAAGACAGCTGCAGACGCATCACAGGGAATTGTCAATGACCCTGCCCTGCTTCAAGTTCATTTTTCCCCCTTACCGTGAGATTCTAGATTCCTTCCTCTTTTCTCACACTTTTTAGATTTTTAGGCTTAGACCATGAAAATCAATTCTGTCCTTCCAAGAAAATAACATTCATAATACTTACTGTATACCAGGCTGATTTAAGTGCCTTACATGTATTAATTTATAACAACTCTGAGGCAAGAACTGTGATTATGCCCATTTAACAGAGGAGTAAACTGAGCCACAAAGTGGTGCTAGCACTTCTCAAAGTCACGCAGGTAGCAGGAGGCAGAGCTTAGCTTTGAACTCACTTTGGGTTCAGCAACTCACAGCTCTTATTTATGACATAATATTACTTCTGTGGTCAAAACATTTAGGCCTGGATTTCACAGGAACCTTGCGTTTGCCTGGCTGCTAGGGAAGTTGACATCGGCTTCCTGATCTCACAGTTCAAAACCCAGGGCCCACTTGCTACAGTGGCCGTTCATGGGCAGGAGGCTTCTGGGAGGGTTCTCCTTTTCCGTCATTTTTCTTATTCGTGGCTTTTGTCTCGTTGCCGTTTATTTGCAGAACTTTGCTTCCTTCTGCTCAATTCATAATCAGAGTGCTCTTCCTCTTGGCTGAATTCATAAGTGTTTGTGCAAAAAGAGGTTGGGCGCAGAGCCAGGCAATTGACGACAGCCGGCTCGTCTGGCAAGTGGATATCAAATTGTTGTATCTCGTTCTGCCACTCACGGCTCCTGCTGCGGGGCTGGACCATCCGCCAGCTCTCCAAGGAGTCAGCGGGAAAACACTACAGTCAAAGCGAACCCATGGTCCGGGTCAGCCCGCCTCGGCACAGCACTCCAGCTGGCCCCCAGTGCCTTTGGGGGGCACATCTGCATTGCCAGGCAGGGCTGTGGCAGGGCAGCCTGCCTCCTGTCCATCACGGGGAAAACCTATCCTTGTCCCGCGTCCCTTCCAGGCAGCCTGTGTGGAGATTGCTGCGTTAACCTTTAATATGGCTAAAATGTTTTCCTTCAATGACAGTAATGCTGCCAGAGCCCATCAGATACCCAGGAATTGACATGCTTTGGCAGATGATGCTGGAAAGATGGGATTCTCAGCAGCCTTTGCATCCCTTGCTCACAGTCCATGAGCCTCTCCACATTCCAGCAGGGTTTTGCTCACGGTCAGGGCAGAAAGAGAGAGAGTCTATCTGGAACACGCTGGGATTTTAAATGAGTGTCCCCGATAATTTAACATGATCGATGCCTGAGGTATTTCACCAAGTTCAGGAGTCCCAGTTCTCAGAGAGAGGCAGCCAGCCATGACTGTAAGACCCGGGAAAACCGCACTAACCAGATGGCAGGTCTCGCCCCTCCCCAGAGAGCTCCAGAGAGTATCAAAGAGTGAAACGGCAGAGGGGTGGTCTGGGTGGGGTCCTCGTGGCTGACAAGGGTCTGTGACAGGACCTTATTAGGCTACCCTCAAGAGGAAATTTGGAGAGAGGGTGGGAGGGCAGCTCTCGGTGCAAGCAGGTCCGCTGGCTCACGCCTGTAATCCCAGCACTTTGGGAGGCTGAGGCAGGTGGATTGCCTGAGGCCAGGAGTTCAAGACCAGCCTGGCTAAAATGATGAAACCCCATCTCTACTAAAAATACACACACAAAAAAAAAAAATTAGCCAGGCATGGTGGTGCACCCCTGTAGTCCTAGCTACTTGGGAGGCTGAGGCAGGAGAATCACTTCAACCCAGGAGGTGGAGTTTGCAGTGAGCTGAGATTGAGCCACTGCACTCTAGCCTGAGTGACAAAGGGAGACTCCATCTCAAAAAACAACAAAGAAAAAGAAAATAGCTTTCAAACTTTGGAGGGTTGTGAGCAAAATGGGACCAGCAACTTCTACCTAAAAGAATGATAACAGCAAGATAACTCATCCTAATATTGGTCCAAGCTAGGTCTTTATGAGGCATCATAAAGGCTCTAAGTAAGAATAACAATGTAACCTCCAACAGGGCTGGGGATTTGAAGAACCTTAGGCAAGTAGCTTCCTTCTGCTCCGTGACTCCCCAGGAGCACAGAAAAGCAAGGAAACGCATAGGGCCAACCTTGACTTCTGAATTTCAAATACAGGGAGTCCATCTCTTTCTACCCAGCTGTTCCCTAGAATGCGTAACTAACTCCTTTTCCTTAACCGCACATAGTTATTTTATTTATTTATTTATTGAGATGGAGTTGGCCGGGCGCGGTGGCTCACGCCTGTAATCCTAGCACTTTGGGAGGCCGAGGTGAGTGGATCACCTGAGGTCAGGAGTTCAAGACCAGCCTGGCCATCATGGTGAAACCCCATCTTTATTTAAAAAAAAAAAAAGAGAGAGAGATGGAGTTTCACTCTTGTTGCCGAGGCTAGAATGCAATGGCATAATCTTGGCTCACTACAACCTCTGCCTCCCCTGTTCAAGCAATTCTTATGCCTCAGCCTCCAGAGTAGCTGGCATTATAGGCATGCACCACCCCGCATGGCTAATTTTGTATTTTTGGTAGAGACGGGATTTCTCCATGTTTGTCAGGCTGGTCTCAAACTCTCGACCTCAGGTGATCCACCCACCTTTGCCTCCCAAAGTGCTGGGATTACAGGCGTGAGCCAGCACAGCTGGCCCCTTTAACCGCACATACTTCCCACCAAAGCACAAGCATGATGGGCTGTCCGTGAGCCTCCCCCAAACATGTGTACCCTGTGACATGAATTCTGTCACCTAAGGAAAGGGACCAGACAAAATACAAAACCAAAGTGGAGCCTTTCCTTGAATTATAGGTTCTAAAGAGTTTAGGACTCTGTACAAAACCCAAGAGTTAGAAATTGCCTGTAAGGAGTACCAGCCCTTGTTTTAAAGAGGCAATTTAAGAGTAATAGCCACTCTGATGCCACACTATGCTAAGGGAGAATAATGAACCTAATAAAACTAGCGATTTTCCAATTGCTTTTGCTGCTGGAAACACTGATTATGCTAATTAAAGGGTAGAATAGTAAATACGCACTCTTTTGCATCCAATTAAGTGCTCTGATTATTTCTCAGAAGTATTTGTTGAAAATAGCACTTTTGATTATCATGGGTCCCAAATAAACAGAATCAAGTGTGGAGCGGAGTGTGCGTGTGTGTGTGTGTGTGTGTGTGTGTGTATGTGTGGGTGGGTGCACGCATGCGCACACATGTGTCCTTCTGGAGCTCATCTTTTGGAGACCCCACATAGCTCCCAAAATTCCTATGAGACCAAATAAGAAAAATCAGTTTCCTAAGACTACAGCTTGGGATATCTTTGGAAAACGTGTGTATTGAGAACACAGCATACAGCAACTATTTCAAGTTGGCAACATCTGTGATTTAACATTGCAAACATCAGAAATTAACTGGTTCTTCAGAGCCACCTATGTCCCTCATAATGTCAATATCAGCTTCTTCTAAATAATAAATTAGCCAGTCAAACTACGTTCTACAGCATGTTAGAAGTTTCGTCCTTCTAGTCAATTTCACATTTGAAGGCAAAGTTGATTTATATGTAAGTTAAACAAAGTGCTGTCACTAAACGCTGAGAATTATGTCTAATGCCAATCAGAAATGGAATAAATAAGTATTAGAGGATTTGCAAGTTAAAGCAACCATAAAAATGTTATTATCAGAAAGGAAAATGTATTACCTGCAGAGGTTACAGATAAGATGCTAGAACCCAGAAGAGAAAGAATTTCTGTAAATATTTCCATTAGGTTAATCAGGAATGGCTGGGCACGGTGGCTCATGCCTGCAATCCTAACACTTTGGGAGGCCGAGGCGGGCGGATCACAAGGTCAGGAGTTTGAGACCAGCCTGGCCAACATGGTGAAGCCCCGTCTCTACTAAAAATACAAAAAATTAGCCAGGCATGGTGGCATGCACCTGTAATCCCAGCTGCTTGGGAGGCTGAGGCAGGAGAATCACTTAAATCCAGGAGGCGGAGGTTGCAGGAGGCCGAGATCGCACCATTGCATTCCAGCCTGAGTGACAGAGTGAGACTCCATCTTGAAAAAAAGGAAGTTAATCAGGAGTGAGAATAGGATAAGTTTTTCACCCACAAAAGGAGATAAGATTCATGCATTCATTCAACATGCATTCCATCGATGGTGAGCACCTGCTCTGAGCTAGGCCTGTTCTGGGTCCCAGGAAATGGGTAATCAACCAGATAGACATGGTCCCCGATTTGGAGCTCATATTTTAGAGTAGCTAAATGGACAGTAAACAAGTAAGCAAACTGAGATCATCTTAAATTGGGGGAATTTCTTTAGAGAAGCACTTCCACAAAGCTGAATTGCACCATAGATTATGACTGCCAGAGGGTAGGGAAGGTAATATGGCACCTGCCTGTGGATAGCAGAACTTCTGAGTTCTTGCAAAGTATTTAGTATTAAGATTTCTGACACGGGTGAGGTGGCTCACGCCTGGAATCCCAGCACTTTGGGAGGCAGAAGTGGGTGGATCACTTGAGGTCAGGAGTTTGAGACCACATTGGCCAACATGGTGAAACCCCATCTTTACTAAAAATACAAAAAGATTACCTGGCAGGAGAATCACTTGAACCTGGGAAGCAGAGGTTGCAGTGAGCCAAGATTGCTCCACTGCGCTCCAACATGGCAATACAGCAAGACTCTGTCTCAAAAAAAAAAAAATTTCTTAGGTCAAGTTCCCTAAAAGCAGGGATTGGGTGCATGTAATTCATTCAGGAAGAACTCTCAGGAGATGGGAGTGAGGAAAACAGGATATGGCAGGGAAGGAGCGAAGTGAGATGTGGTCTCAGCTAGAGGCCAGCTCCCAGCTGATCCCACAGGGAGCTCCAGAGGATGAACTGCACCACCATGTTATCCCAGCTTACAGTCTTTCATCCTCCCATGCCAGCCAGTCACTAGCCAAGGGCTACAGATCTCCAGGGGCCCCAGCAGACTGCAGGAGACGGAGCATGCTCTGTGTGCACTCTTCTGTGCACACTCACCCACCTCCTCCCCAGTTTACACTGCTGGGGGAGAAGGAGAGGGAAGAGATGTCATCTCCTCCGATGGCAACCTGTGGGATGGCAATGGCCCTTTTCCTGTTGGGTGCAAACTGCCGCCATCTCTTGCTGTCTGCAGCCTGACATGGAGGTGTGAAAGGTCCCAGGCTCCACTGACAGGAGTCTTTGTCTTAAGCAGCAACACTAGGACCGCTGGTCCCTTGCAAGATTCAGCCACAATTCATGGCTGTCTGCAACTCACCCCAATCCTCTGATGGAAGGAACCCAGTGCCCCATGCTACAGCCATTTCTGCCAGGACTGGGCCCCCAGATCTCAATTTCCCTCTGCAGTCCCCAACTCTGGGTCTGGAGATGCATTCTAGATCCATCCTTAGTACCTCCCAGCAGGCAGAAGCCAGAGGAAAGAAACCTTACCCTAATGCACCCAATCCTGCCACCTTGCTCCATGATCCTCCCTCTCCAGGAAAAATAACACTTGTTGAATGCTTACGAATGTGCCCACATGCATTTAGTCCTCACAACCACTTCATGGGGTAGGCATTATCATCCCCAAGTTACAGATGAGGAAACTGAGGAGGGCATGTCTGTAACATGCATCTAAGTGGTGGAGAAAGGATATAACCAGTCAGTGCAGCACTAGAGCACATTTTGTTGTTGTTGTTCAGTTAGAGAGATGGGGTCTCTTTGTCACTCAGACTGGAGTGCAGTGGCACAATCATAGTTCACTGCAGCCTTTAACTCCTGGGCTCTGGCAATCTTCCTGCCTCAGCCTCCCGAGTATCTGGGAATACAGGCATGCACCACCACACCCAGCTAATTTAAAAAAAAAAAAAAAAAAAAAAAACATTTTTATAGAGATAGGGTCTGGTCCCAAACTCCTGACTTCAAGCGATCCTCCCATCTCAGCCTCCCAAAGTGCTGGGATTATGGTCGTGAGCCCCCGCGCCCAGCGCAGAGCACACTTTTAACCACCATATCATTCTGCCGCTGGGTAAGTTAGTCAAGCCCTGTAGCTGACCAGATGTCCGTATAGAGAATGAGAGGTCAGTCTCCCCTTCTCCCAAACACACCCACATTTTACAAGTGACTTTCTTTGGTCCCTCAGCATCAGGGACAGGGATGAGCAGGGCAGCCTGTCCCCTTTCCAACAGTGCAGCAGATATCCCAAGATCACATCTCATTGGCTCTGGCTGGGACGTGGGCCCAAAGCCAGTTGCTGTGGTCATCTGGCCAGACCAGAGCCACACCCACCTCTAGGTCTTCAGGAGGAGTCGATATATCTTAAACCAGGTGCAAACTGAAGCTCCAGGGGCAGTCAGTAATGTGACCCAGCCTACCAGTAAGTGGGTGCTGAGCAGGCAAACATTAATCACTCGCTGCACACACCAGGGAAGGTTTGTGGTGACTTAGTCCCTTCTGGGGCCAAAGAAAACAGTGCCTGCTCCGTACCAAAATATGATGCCCAATACTTTTATCTTTTTTTTTTTTTTCTTGGACAGAGTCTCATTCTGTCACCAGGCTGGAGTGCAGTGGTGCAATCTCAGCTCGCTGTAACCTCCGCCTCCCAGGTTCAAGGGATTCTCCTGCCTCAGCCTCCTGAGTAGCTGGGATTACAGATGCACATCACCACGCCCAGCTAATATTTTGGTATTTTTAGTAAAGATGGGGTTTCATCATGTTAGCCAGGATGGTCTCGATCTCTTGACCATGTGATCTGCCTGCCTCAGTCTCCCAAAGTGCTGGGATTACAGGCATGAGCCACCATACCCAGCCCCAATACTTTATCTTAAAGCTAGCTGGCTTTGTAATCCCAGGGAGGCTGAGGCAAGAGAATCACTTGAACCCAGGAGGTGGAGGTTGCAGTGAGCCGAGATTGTGCCATTGCACTCCAGCCTGGGCAACAAGAGCGAGACCCCATCTAAAAAAAAAAAAAAAACTAGCCAGCTTAATTCCCACAAAGCTGCCACCCACTTTTTGGCATTCAACAGGCAGAAACACTGAAATAGTAACAGTGTTTTAAAACTCACGACCAGCCAGGCATGGGGGCTCACACCTGTAATCCCAGCACTTTGGGAGGCTGAGGCAGGAGAATCACTTGAACCCAGGAGTTCAAGACCAGCCTGGGCAACATAGCAAGACCCCATTACTACAAATACTTTTTTAAAAATTAGGACTAGGCGCGGTGGCTCCCACCTGTAAACTTAGCATTTTGGGAGGCCAAGGCAAATGGATCACTTCAGTCCAGGGGTTCAAAACCAGCCTGGCCAACATGACAAAACTCTATCTCCACTAAAAAATACAAAAATTAGCTGGGGGTGCTGGCCCACATCTGTAATTCCAGCTACTCTGGAGGCTGAGGCATGAGAATCGCTTGAATCCAGGAGGCAGAGGTTGCAGTGAGCTGAGATCGTGTCACTGCACTCCAGCCTGGGTGATGGAGTGAGACCCTGTTTCAAAAAAAAATGTAGCCAGGTGTGCTGGCACCTGGTCCCAGCTACTTAAGAGGCTGAGGTGGGAAGACTGCTTAAGCCCAGGAGTTGAAGGGTGCAATGAGCTGTGACTGCACCACCACACTACTTTATTTATATGTATATATACACCCACACACAGAGACTCACCACCACCAACTTAGAAATCACTGACTCCCTCTGTTCTAAGGAATTATTTTTTCATTTTTCCATCTCTGATGTTGGAATACATCTTACAACCACTGGAATGTCATGGTCTCATTGGCAACATTTTTCTGCTTAGTAGCCCATAAAATAATAGCACATCTTGCAACTAACAGTCTTTTAGGATGCTATGAGATCCTCGGGAAGCCCAGAATCTAATTCAACCCTGTCTGACTCCAAAGACCATGTATTTTTCTTTTTATTTTTTTAAATTGTACTGTACGTTCTGGGATACATATGCAGAATGCGCAGGTGTATTACACACGTATACATATGCCATGGGGGGTTCACGGCACCCATCAGCCTGTCCTCTACGTTAGGTATCTCTCCTAATGCTCTCCCTCCCCCCGCCTCCCCACAGGCCCCAGTATTGCTCCTCTCCCTGTGGCCATGGGCTCCCATCGTTCAACTCCTACCCACAAGTGAGAACAGGTGGTGTTTGGTTTTCTGTTCCGGTATTAGTTTGCTGAATGATGGTTTCCAGCTCACCCATGTCGCTGCAAAGGACATGAACTCATCCTTTTTTATGGCTGCATAGAATTCCCTGATGTATATGTGGCACATTTTCTTTATCCAGTCAATCATTGATGGGCATTTGGGTTGATTCCCAGTCTTTGCTATGGTGAACAGTGCCGCAATAAACATACGTGTGCATGTGAAAGACCACGTATTTCCTACGCCTTTGGACTGGGGCACAGATGTAGACAACTTAAGGTTTGCTTATTGCTGACTACATATGAGAAAGGTATGAGAAATGGCCCTGATGGAATTTTCTTCTTGCACTTGCAGGGGAAGAAAGTGGCATCATTCCAGCGTCCCCAGGGAGGTGCTAAATATGAAGGTGAGGCTGTTGAGTGGTCCCTGGTGGAGTCCCACACTTACCCAAACAGCAGCAAGACAGAGTGCAGGGAGAGCACTGAGATCATCATGAGCTGGTTCGCCAAGGAAGATTCTGACTCTGTGACTCTGTACTATGGAGAGCCAGGTAATGTGGGACATCAATTCGGGTCCAAGACAGAGAACAGAAAGTTGATGATTCAGCAAATCGACAGGCCCATGGGGGATCTGGTGGGAGCCACTAAGAGGCACAGCCTGACGGAGCACCTCAGCGTCATCAGTGCATTAGACCACGGGACGACACCGTAAAGAGGCCTGGTGTCAACGAGGTCCTCCTGCCCAACTACCTCAAGTTCAGGGTGTGGGTCAAGTTTAATGCTGTGGACTACGGCGGCTTCAGGATGCTCCTGCCCAAACTGGGGCAAGAGGAAGCCCTTTACCAGGCACTGAAGAACGCACACCCTCACCTTCACATCTACAAGAAGGAGGAGTTTCCCGAACACTTGCATTTTGCTAATCGTGATGTATGCCAACTCTGGTTACGGTATCAATGGAGTAAGTTCATTCTAAAATAAATAAAGTCACCTTGAATCTAGGAGACAACCACTAGTGAAGGGTGGTTCTGCAAAAATCAAACATAAGTGCACACACTAGGAGTGGTACCCCACAGGGTCCTAAGTGTTCCCCACCCCTTGCCCAACCAATGCCCCAAATTACGGCTGTGCAAGAATAATGACCAATTCAACTTGACAAGGCTGATTGAAAAATAAAAATAAGGCTGGGCACAATGGCTCACACCTGTCATCTCAGTGCTTTGGGAGGCCAAGACAGGAGGATTGCTTAAGGCCAGGAATTCGAGACCAGCCCAGGCAACATAGGGAGACCCCATCTCTACAAAAAATAATTTAAAAATAGTCACAAGCTCAAGACCAACCTGGCCAAGATGGTGAAACTCCTTCTCTACTAAAAATACAAAAGTGAGTCAGGCATGGTGGCAGGCACCTGTAATCCCAGCTATTCAGGAGTCTGAGGCAGGGAATTTCTTGAACCCTGGAGGTGGAAGTTGCAGTGAGCCAAGATCGTGCCACTGCACTCCAGCTTGGGCAACAGAGAGACTCTGTCTAAATAATAATAATAATAAATAAATAAATAAAAAGCCAGGCATGGAGCTGCATGCATGTAGTCACAGCTACTCAGGAGGCTGAGGTGGGAGAATCTCTTGAGCCCAGGAGGTCAAGGCTGCAGTAAGCTGTGATTGCATCACAGCACTCCAGCTTAAGCAACAGAGCAAGACCCTGTCTCTAAAAAATAAACAAATAAATAACAAAAAAGAATAAACCCCAACTTCATTATTCAAAATTGTGCCTAGCGCTTCACTAAACATTGAGTAACAGTTCTTTCATTTTTGCCTTCCCAAAAAACCTATAAAATAGATGCTCTTAGTTCCACCATTTTAAAGAGGAAACCAAAGCCTAGAGAGAAGTGACTTGAGATTTAAAAGGTAAGGCTGGGCTGGGTGCAGTGGCTCGCACCTGTAAGCTCAGTACTTTAGGAGGCTAAGGTAGGTAGACTGCCTGAGCTGAGGGGTTTGAGACCAGCCAGGCAACATAGTAAAACCCCGTCTCTACAAAAAATGCAAAAAATGTAGCTGGATGTCATGGCGCATGTCTGTGGTCTCAGCTACTCAGGAGGCTGAGGTGGGAGGATTGCTTGAGCCCGGGGGATTGAGGCTACAGTGAGCCACGATCATGCCACTGTGAGGTAGGAGGCAGGACTGATTCCAGTGGCGGGGCTCAGATACCAAAGCAAATTGAGGACTAGCTAAAACGGGGCTGGGGCAGAAATAGCTTTCCAGCAGTCTGCCCACCAGCCTACCATGTGAGTTTACCATTGCCATGGCAACACCCAGGAGTTACTGCCCCTTTCCATGGCAATGACCCAATGACCCAAGTTACTATCCATTTTCTAGAAATTCCTGCGTCAACTGCCCCTTAATCTGCACGCAATGAAAAGGGGGTATAAATGTGATTGCAAACTCCCTGCTGTTACTCTCTGCCTCTGGGGTAGCCCATCCCACAGGAGCAGTCACAGAGCTGTAATGCTCCCTTTTCAATAAAGCTATTTTCTTCTATAATACCTCCGGCTGGCCCTTGAATTCTTTCCTGGGCAAAGCCAAGAAGCCTCATGTGTTATGCTCCACTTCAGGATTCCCCTGCCCTGCGTCAACTGCACTCTGGCCTGGGCAGCAGAGACAGACCCTATTTTAAAAAAAAGAGAGAGACATAAGGTTGAGGGCTGCCCCCAAGCCTGCGTGGCTGATCATTATACACAGTATACACAGATCACCAAAAAGTTCACCACAAAGGCCCCTCCCCACTGGTTCTCATTTGCCCATATCAAAAAATATCCAAGGCTGTTCATACAAAGACATACACAGATGCTCATAGCAGAATTATTCATAATTGTCAAAAGGTAGCAACGACACAAATGCTCATCAACAACAGATGCATGGGCAAACAAATATGGTCTACCCATTCGACGGACCACTACTCAGGCAAAATAGAGAGGAAAGGGCTGATTCTTGCTACGACCTGGGTACACCCTGAAACCATTAGGCTAAGTGAAAGGAGCCAGACACTAAAGGACAAATATTAGATGATTCTATTTTTATATATGCCCGGAATATGAAAATCCAAAGAAACAGACAGTAGATTAGTGGTTGCCAGGAGCCCAGGGGTAGGGGTAGTCAGGGGGGAATGAGGGGTGACTGCCGATCAGTACAGGGTTTCTTTGGGGGGTAATGAAAATTTCTAAAATTTACAGTGGTGACAGCTGCACAACTCTGTGAATATACTAAAAACCACTGAATTACGTACATACTTTATTTATTTATTTATTTATTTATTTATTTTATTTAGAGACACAGTCTGGCTCTGTTGCCCAGGCTAGAGTGCAGTAGCGCAATCTCAACTCACAGCACCCTTCACCTCCTGGGCGTAAACCATCCTCCCACTTCAGCCTCTGGAATAGCTGGGACTACAGACACACGCCACGATGCCCCCTAATTTTTTTGTATTTTTGGTTGAGACAGGGTTTTGCCATGTTGCCCAGGCTGGTCTCAAACTCTTGGTTCAACCAATCCTTCCACCTCAGCCTCCCAAAGTGCTGGGATTACAAGTGTGAGCCATCATGCCCCACCAAATTGTACACTTTAAATGGGTAAATTGTATGTATGTGAATTATCTTTCAATAAAGCTGTTATTAAAAAGCCGCTTTAAGGGCCAGGCATAAGGGCCACACCTATAATCCCAGCACTTTGAGAGGGCAAGGCAGGAGGATCACGTGAGCCCAGGAGTTTGAGACTAGCCTAAACATGACAAAACTCTATCTCTACAAAAACTTTAAAAACTAGGCCAGGCGTGGTGGCTCATGCCTGTAATCTCAGCACTTTGGGAGGCCAAGGTGGGTGGATCACTTGAGGTCAGGAGTTCAAGACCAGCCTGGCCAACATGGTGAAATCCCATTGCAACTAAAAATATTTTTAAAATAGCCAGGCATGGTGGCAGGTGCCTAGGCTGAGGGAGGAGAATCGCTTGAGCCCAGAAGGTGGAGGTTGCAGTGAGCCGAGATTGCACTGCTGCATTCCAGCCTGTGTGACAGAGCAAGACTCCATCTCAAAAAACAAACAAACAAAAAAATTTAAAAATTAGCCAGCCGTGGTGGCTCGGGTTTGTAGTCCCAGCTACTCATGAAGCTAAGGTGGGAGGATTGCTTGAGCCCAGGAGGTTGAGGCTGCAGGGAGCCAAGATTGCATCACTGCACTTTGGCCTGAGCAACAGAACAAGATCCTGTTTCAAAATTTTTAAAACAATTTAAAAACAAGTCTAAAAAAAAAACAAAAAACACACACACACAAAAACCAATGGTAACTGTCAGACTTAAATGAGGTGGACTATTTTTTGTTAACTACCAACTAACAATTCATGGCAGAAACAAAGTTTAAATGATGCTATAGCCGGGCGTGGTGGGGCTCATGTCTATAACCCCAGCACTTTGGGAGGCTGAGGTAGGTGGATCACCTGAAGTCAGGAGTTCAAGACCAGCCTGGCCAATATGGTGAAACCCCATCTCTACTAAAAATACAAAAATTAGTCGCGCATGGTGGCAGGCTGGAGGCTGAGGCAGGAGAATCACTTGAACCCGGGGGGCAGAGGTCGCAGTGAACCAAGTTCACGCCACTGCACTCCAGCTTGGGCAACAGAGTGAAACTCCATCTCAAAAAATAAAAAATAATAAGCCTCGTGTGAGGGAAGACTGCCCCAGGTCCAGCTTGAAGAGCCCTTGCTGTGAACAGGAGTCAAATGAGATCATTATGTTTGCATCTTGCTTCATGCTAGCTTGTTGCATCTCCAGAGTGTAACAACAGATATGAGAAATCTCATGGGGTTACTGTTTAAACTGGGTGGAAATAGTCTGGTAAAATACAACCGTTTACCACCTAAGGTATATTTTAGCCCTCAAGTGGCACAGAACACTGTGATTAATGGCACACCAATCGCACGCCCATAGCTAAGGCTTTGCCAAGGAGAAATTCCACAGTCACCTGGCCTATTTGTAAACCCGATTCGTGACATTTTGTACCAGAATAGCTTGAGAGTTGCGTGCGGACATTTAACAAGACAAGAACGTTCCCCGCTGACCAACCAGATAGTTCGGGGGAACAGGATGCTGTGCTCAGTTTCTGCTGAACTGACCATCAGGCAGAAAATCCTGTGGGTCAATGCCTCTCACTGAATCCACTTCTCAGATTTCCCTCCTCCTGCTTCACAGCGCAGAGCAAAGTGGGCCTTCCTTGTCTCTCTTCAGGGACAAGGTGCTTGAGGCCATTATGAGAACATGCATTCTTTGTTTCTTTTACTTTTTTGAAGACGGAGTCTCGCTCTGTCACCCAGGCTGGAATGCAGTGGTGCAATCTCAGCTCACTGCAACGTCCGCCTCCCAGGTTCAAGTGATTTTCCTGCCTCAGCCTCCTGAGTAGCTGGGACTACAGGCAAGTGCCATCACACCCAGCTAATTTTTCTATTTTTTGTAGAGACATGTTTCACCATGTTGGTCATGCTGGTCTTGAACTACTGACCTCAAGTGATGCGCCTTGGCCTCCTAAAGTGCTGGGATTACAGGCGTGAGCCACCGTGCCTGGTCAAGGGCATTCATTCTTGATGGGTTGCCCCAGAGGCCTCAGAGACAGCTGATGGGTTTCTTCAACCACAGCTGAGCAGACAGGCAATTTCTGTATCTACCAGGCCAAATATTAGACCAACCTCCCAATATAAAGAGCATTACATTTCTTTTTTTTTTTTTTTTTTTTTGAGACGGTTTTTCCCTCTTGTCATCCAGGCTGGAGTGCAGCAGCATGATCTCAGCTCACTGCAACCTCCGCCTCCTGGGTTCAAGCGATTATCATGCTTCAGCACCCCCAGTAGCTGGGATTACCGACGTATGCCACCACACCCAGCTAATTTTCATATTTTTGGTAGAGATAGGGTTTCACCATGTTGGCCAGGCCAGTTTCGAACTCCTGACCTCAGGTGATCTGCCTGCCTCAACCTCCCAAAGTGCTGGGATTACAGGTGTGAGCCACCACGCCTGGCCCACATTTCTTATGTGCTAGAATATGTGTTGGTCTAAAATAAAAATAAATGGTATTGTAGCCGGCCATAGTGGCTCATGCCTATAATCCCAGAAATTTATGGGGCTGAGGCAGGAGGTTCACTTGAGGTCAGGAGTTCGAGACCAGCCTGGGCAACAAAGCGAGACCCCCCACACATACACATACCATCTCTACAAAAATAAAAATAATTAACTGAGCATAGTAGTGTGGGCCTGTAGTCCCAACTCCATGGGAGGCTGAGGTAGGAGGATTGCTTGAGCCCAGGAATTTGAGGCTGCAGTTAACTATGATTGTATCACTGTACTCCAGCCAGACCTTATCTCTAAAAAAAAAAACAAAAGTGTTGTGATTGACATTACTTTATCATTTGAAAAGAAGGACAGACAAGAAAGCTCCCATAGTCCTGATCCCACCCTGACCCACCCTCCCCCTTAAAATGTATGCATATCTTTCTATACCATAAAAATACATCTATTTGACTCTGGAACCAGATTGCCTGGGTTCAATTACCTGATCTAGCATTTGCTCCTGATGATTCAGTGCAGACGAGCTCTGTGACTCAGTTTCCCCAGCTGTAAAATGGGGAATGGCACCCTTACTAGGCTGGCATGAGGGTAAAGGAGTTAACATACATTTATAAAGCATTCAGAACAATTCATGATACATAGTAAGCTCTATATGTTTGAGCTTATTATTACCATCAGTATGATTATTATCATCTTTCTGTCTCCAATGGGTACACTTTCTACATTTCTCTTTTTTTTTTTTTTTTTTTTTGAGAGAGAGTCTTGCTGTATCCCACAGCTGGAGCACAGCAGTGTGACCTTGGCTCACTGCAACCTCCACTTCCGGGGTTCAAGCAATTCACATGGCTCAGCCTCCCCAGTAGCTGGGATTACAGGCACCAGACACCACGCCCAGCTAATTTGTGTATTTTTAGTAGAGACAGAGTTTCACCATGTTGGCCAGGCTAGTCGCCAACTCCTGACCTCAGTTGCCCATTTCCGCCTCCTAAAGTGCTGGGATTACAGGTGTAAGCCTGCACCCAGCACCTTCTCTTTCTTAAACATCTTTAAATCCTTGGTGTTCTCTCCCCCACCACAGAGAGCAGTGTCCCTGTAGTTTAAATTTTCAACGATTTCATGGATCTGACAAGCGTGACATTAACTAAGGGACAGTTTTCTGTCCTTAAACAGAAAAATCAGGGAGGACAGGGGCAACATATACCCTTTCTTGTCTTTTTTTTTTTTTTTTTTTTTTTTTTTTGAGACCCAGTCTTGCTCTGTTGCCCAGGCTGGGATGCAGTTGCACAATCTCAGCTCACTGCCACCTCCACCTCCCGGGTTCAAGTGATTCTCCTGTCTCAGCCTCCTGAGTATTTGGGAATTACAGGCACCTGCCACAATACCCGACTAATTTCTGTATTTTTAGCAGAGATGGGGTTTCACCATGTTGGTCAGGCTGGTCTCAAACTCCTGACCTCATGATCCACCCACCTCGGCCTCCCAAAATGCTGGAATTACAGGCGTAAGCCACCTCACCCTGCCCCTTTCTCTTCTTGTAAGCCACTGTCCATGATCTCCTTGTGAACATACAGGAAGCAGCCTCTTTTGTAGAAAACTAATTGAATGTATGACCGATTCACCAAATTATGGAGGATTTTTGTTCTTTTTAAGTTTGGGGGTTTTGCTGCTATTTTGTAGCCCCTCCCTTGTCCCACATCCCATCAGGAGCCTGCGATAAGCTGCGTCTGTCAGTTACTGATAAGCAGGGCATCCCACAAACTGATTTTTAGCGAATTGGCTTTTAGCAAATTGATCATTTGGCAAAGTGGTCATTAGGCAAATGGTCATTTGGCGAAGAGGTTATTTAGTAAATCGGCTTTCAATGACTTGCCCTGTGAGATTTCTCTACAGTGAGTATCTTCTTGGGTTAAATGTACATTTCATTTCCATAATTAATATTCACTAGCGACTAGATGGGAAACTTCCCAGGGAACCAGGAGCGGCCAGAACAGCCTCTTAATAATCCGGCAATTAAAAGCCCTCTGGTTTCATAACAGGAGCGGAGGTACAGAAGGCATCTGCTCTGCAGGACACAGTGATCAGGCTCAGCGTTGTCACAGAGGCTCTCGTGGTTCTGTGTGTCTCTATGTGACCACACAGCCATTCGTCAGGAAAGGAGTGAGTGGTCTTTGGGTCTCCCGTAGTTAATCATCGTACTTTGTGATAACCCATGACAGCTCCTCACCTCACGCCACAGAAGGTCCAGCACTCCGATAACCCAGCAGCCAGGGCCAGCTTCCTGGGCATGCAAGCTGGACAGTCCCACAGGGATGCAGAAGAGTCCCCATCGTGGTTTAACCATCTGCCACCACCATCTTGAAATTCTTTCTTTTTTAACAGGGGTGGCCTGGCATGGTGGCTGATGCCTGTCATCCGAGCACTTTGGGAGGCCAAGGCAGGCAGATGGCTTGAGCCTGGGCAATATAGCAAGACCCTGTCTCAACAGAAAATACAAAAATTAGCCAAGTGTATAGTTCCAGCTACTCAGGAAGCTTAGGTGGCAAAATCACCTAAGCCCAGGGAGGTCGAGGCTGCAGGAGCTGAGATGGCACCATTGCACTCAGCCTGGATGACAGTGCGGGACCCTGCCTAAAAAAACAACTACAAGGCTGGGCTCAGTGGCTGACGCCTGTAATCCCAGAACTTTGGAAGGCCGAGCCACGTGGATCATTGAGGTCAGGAGTTTGAGACCATCCTGGCCAACGTGGTAAAACCCCATCTCTACTAAAAATACAAAAATTAGCTGGGCGAGGTGGTGCATGCCTGTAATTCCAGCTACTTGGGAGGCTAAGGCAGGAGAATCACAAGAATCTGGGACGCAGAGCCTGGAGTGCAATGGGGTGAGCTGAGGTCATGCCATTGCACTTCAGCCTGGCGGACAAGAGCAAAACTCCATCTCCAAAAACAAAAACAACCACAACAACAACAAGGGCCCCGCACGCGGCTGAAAACAACAGAAATGTATTGTCTCACAGGCCTGGATGCTAGAAGTCCAAAATCGAGGTGTCGGCCAAGCTGCACTCTCTTTGAAATCTGTTAGAGAGAATCCTTCCTCGCCTCTTCTGGTTTCTGGTGGCCGCCAGCAATGCTTGGTGTTCCTCATAGATGCATCATTCCAATCTCTGCTCTCCCATCACATGGCTGCCTTCTCCCTGTGTCTCTGTCTTCACCTGACATTCTCCTGTTTTATTTTACTTTTGAGATGGAGTTTCATTCTGTCACCCAGGCTGGAGTGTAGTGGCACAATCTTGGCTCACTGCAACCTCTGCCTCCCTGGTGCAAGTGATTCTCCTGCCTTAGCCTCCCCAGTAGCTGGGATTACAGGTACTTACCACCACCCCTGGCTACTTTTTGTATTTTTAGTAGAGACAGGGTTTCACCACGTTGGCCAGGCTGGTCTCAAACTCCTGACCTCAAGTGATCTGCCCACCTCAGCCTCCCAAAACGCTGAGATTACAGGAATGAATACCATGTCCAGCCCTCATTCTCTTCTTTTATAAGGACACCAGTCATTGCATCTGCCTCCGCTGCAGCCCCCAATCCAGTATGACTCATGATTACTTGATTACATCTACAAAGCCCTATTTCCAAATAAAGTCACATTCCTGGGTACAGAGGATTAAGATTTCCAATTTATCTTTTAGGGGATACTATTTTTTTTTTTTTTTTTTTTTAGACAGGGTCTCACCGTGTCACCCAGGCTGGAGTACAGTGGTGTGATTATAGCTCACTGCAGCCTCTAATTCCTGGGCCCAGAGGATCCCCTGACCTCAGCCTCCCAAGTAGCTGAGACTACAGGCACACACCACCATGCTCAACTAATTTTTTAAATGTTTTTGTACAGATTAGGTCACACTCTGATGCCCAGACTGGTCTCCTGACCTCGAGTGATCCTCTTGCAAAGCACTGGGATTACAAGCACTATCCCATACTTGGCCCTCTTTCTACGTCTCAATCAATGTATCATTAGCCTGAGCTGCCCGTATTCCTTATACTGCCCATCCCTACCAATCTCCTACTTTAATAGCTTCCATCTCGATATCATGGGGCCTGCTGAGCACTGCAAACAGCCTAAGGACAGTGGAAACTTTACTTAACCTTAAATTCTATTACAAAGTCCACATTGAACGTAATTTATATTTGAACTATAAAATTTTTCTGTAAGTTGAAACATGACCTATAAAGGTCTCTACACCCTGAAGCCATGTTCTAGAAAGAAATCAATTGGTCCTTTTCTACAGAAACCATTTACCATAGGAGAGATAAAGGAAAAACTTCCACTGAACTTCCATGCCCACAGCTTAATTTCTAAAAGGCAACCATTCCATACCATTAAAATGCCTTAGGTTGTTATTACTCTTACCAAAGAAAGCCTGAAAGCCACAAGTTGAATCTTTACCGTAGTTCTGGCACGTGCACACCCACTCTTGCATCTGAAACCAGATTGTCCTAATGATGCTCTCAGAGCAGCACCACCTGGAATTTTGCCTTTTAAGCATCAGTCCTAATCTTCACTTGCACCTGAACACACCCCACCTGTGAGATCCATGAGACATTAAAAATCCCTTCGGCGCCTCGATCCTTGAAGTTTCAGATCCAAGATAGATGACCTTTGTACCTCTACAGGGCTCGCACACCAAAGATTTCTTCTCAGCCGGATGCAGTGGCTCATGCTTGTAATCCCAGCACTTTGGGAGGCTGAGGCAGGCAGATCACCTGAGGTCGGGAGTTCAAGACTAGCCTGGCCAACATGGAGAAACCGCCGTCTCTACTAAAAATACAAAAATAGCTGGGCGTGGTAGTGGGTGCCTGTAATGCCAGCTCCTCGGGAGGATGAGGCAGGAGAATCGTTTGAACCCAGGAGGCAGAGATTTCGATGAGCCAAGATGATGCCATCGCACTCCAGCCTGGGCAAAAAAAGCGAAACTTGGTCTCAAAAAAAAGATTTCTTCTCTGTGCATGGCTCAGTTCTTTGGTCTGCTAGGGTCCCCCCTCAATCTGCTTCCCATCTATGGCATCAGGAAAGACTGAACGAGCCTAGATTTACTAATATTTTAGTGTAACATCATAGTGTTACTTACTATGGCATTGACCGTATTATGTCCTTTTACTCCTTGGAGGAAAGACAATTAATAGCTATTAAGTGAGTTAATAAAATAAGCCCAGGATTTATGAGTGTAACTAACCTGTTCCCATTGGTTGTCCTTGTCTCCTGCAGGCAAGAGCTGATCAAAACAACAAAAGTAAAGCAGTCCCCCCAGCCCAGTTCTGAAGTCAACTTTCCTTAATCACCCAGATCCATCCCTGGTTAGGACTTGCTGTGGATTCTCAGGTGACTTCACCTCAGGATACGGGGACGAGAAGAGTGTATGCAACAACGTCTCAGACTCAGAAACCGTCGATTCTGTCTAAAAACACAGCAATAACCACATCCCACCTTCTTCATTTAAATGAGTTTGGGAAATAAAAGATGAACCTCTTTTTCTTCTGTGAGATCTTGTGCTCATTTGGTTCTGGTGGGGAACAACAGATATGAGAGAACAGTTGTATTCAATTAGAATTAATTCCCCTCTCTTATTCTCAAAGCTGAGCAGGGCTCAAGTGCCTCTCATCTGAAAGAGGTAATAAGATTTAATCTGTCTGCTTATCTACCTTCTGCAAGTATATTTAACAAATTAGCTCTCAGGACTCTTCCAAACGGAGTTTTATGAGGGATTTGCTAAGGTAAACGTTTCAGACTTTGAACGCAGTTCAGATTTCGGGGGCAGTACTGAAATTTGAACTGTGTTGCTAACTGCCCTGCCTTTCAACTCAAGACGCAATAACTTTAAACTAATATAATAATGGTTCTTTGTTGCTGTTCTTTTCCACTCTGACCCCATACCTCCCTACCACCACCACCCCCGTCCCAACCCGCAGGAACTAGCTCCTCTTCTTCCCTCGGATTCCTCTCCCTGCAAGATCAAAACTCCTCCCGGAAGTCCCCCTAGCTCTGTGTGCTCGCCTTTGTGGCAGACATCGCTATTGTACTTTTATATTTATTTGTGTGACAATTACTTCAATGTCTACTTCTCCCACAAGCCCCTGAGCCCCTGGAGGGCCTGGACCACACCTGGTTTTTCTCACTGTTAACATCTCCCTTGCCAGGCACATCGTAGGCGCTTAATAAGTATCTGGTGAACAATTGGCTTGTTAAGTGACACTCCAAAGGCTCGGGGATAGGGGGCATGCTCTCTCTCACCGGGCTCCAGAGGGCTGGCGCTGATGGGCAGGGGCTAGAATAAGGCCTCCCGGACCGAAGCGCGCGCCCCTTTGGCCGCTGCCAAAAAGACCTTCCTGAAGACGCAGTAACTGCGGGAGTGATTACGACGGCCCAAGGTCCAACCCGAAGACCCCAGGGACCCTCGCCCTCACCGGCCCCGACTCCCGGGCCCCAAAACCGACTCGGCCCCGCCCGAAGCTCCTCAACCTGGGGCCCGACCACGGCCCCGCTCCCGGGACTGCCTCAAGCCCTCCCCAGGTAACACCTCACGAACTTGAGCCACATCCTGGACCCCTCGCTCAGGCTCGGCCCCACCCCAACCCCAGCTCTGTCCCGGCCGCTGAGCCCAGCCCCGACACGCCTCCAAGGACCTGGGCCCCGCCCCACACCGGGCCCTCCCTAAGCTCCGCCTCCCTGGGGGCGGCCCGAGCAGCGCCTGGCCACGCCCCAGAGCTCGCCTCAGTGCAGGCTGTAGCCGGGACTCCGTCCCGCCTCCCGGACCCTGCGCCCCTTCCCATGTTGGCCCGTCCCTAAACTCCGCTTCCCACAACCCGAGCAGCGCCTGGCCACTCGCCAGGGCCCGCAGCCCGTACTCGGCCTGTCCCTAAGCTCCGCCTCCCAGAGCCCGAGCAGCGCACGGCCACGTACTAAGACCTAGTCTACGACCCGCCCCGGCCCCGCCTCCTGAGCCTTCTCTAAATCTGCCCTTGGCCCCGTCCTAAGACCTGTCTACAGGGCTCTGCTCCGAGTCCCGCCTCCTGGATGCAATTATCGCTTAGCCACGCCCTAATCCCCGCCTCCAGGACCTTCCTCCCGGCCCCATGCAAGGCCCCGCTTCCAGGTTGCCTCCATTTGGAAGCTTCCGAAGCCCCGCTTCCAGGATTCCCCTATCCTGGCCCAGCCCCAGGGCCCGCCCCCACGAAGCTCGTCCTGGCCCAACCCCGGGCCCCGCCTTCAGACGCTCATCTTGGCCCCGCCCCTTCCCCGCCCTCATGTCGTTCATCCTGGCCCCACCCTCACCCCGCTCTCTTGACGCTCATCCGTCCCGACCCGACTCCGGGCCCCGCCCTCAGACGCTCATCCTGGCCCCGCCCCAAGCCCCGCCTCTGGGCCCTCTTCCGCCTGGTCCCTGGGCGACGCTGCGGCCGCGCCTCCGTCATGGCGCCGGAGGAGAGCGCTGGGACCGAATTCCTGCTACAGAGTTTCGAGCGCCGCTTCCTGGCCGCGCGCGCACTACCCTCCTTCCCCTGGCAGGTGGGCGGAGGGGCGCGTGAAGAGGCCCGCGAGGCCCACGGGAGTCCGGGGGTAGACGGGATGGGTCTCTGTGCTGAACCCCCCGGCGTTCCCGCCACGTGAGTGCCCGGGCCCCAGCCGGTCAGGGCCGCGCGTCCTGGTCCCCGTCCCCGGGGCCTCGCCGGAGCCGCTCGCCCCCTACTGCCCCGCGGGCTGACGGCGGAGGCCGGGGGAGTCTCCACAGCCTTGCGGGTGGCAGACTCGCGCTCGGGGTCGGGGACAGTTCACGGTCTTTTTCACTTTTTAAAACCAGTGTCGTTCTGGTCACTGGGACACAGCTGCCCTCGCCTATTCTACAAAGTCATTGTTCTCAGGACCGCGGGAAACCTCGTTCTCCTGAGCGCGGTGACCAGGTCACAGGCCGTCACTCGTGCCTCAGTGTTCTCATCTGTATATCGAGCATTGCACAGAATCTGCCCAGGCGCTGAGGCTCTGACGCCTGTGATGGAAGAGACAGAGAAGGGAGTGGCCTCCCGTCGCCCTGGAGACCTGCCATTCTCGGCACAGGTGCACGGCAGGCAGCAGCCTCTCTTCTGCCAACAGAGGGGCGTAATGCACCCGGCCTCATTTGTAATTCATGTGCGGTGAGCTCACTGGGATGAGTCAGTTTGGATGCATATTCCTCCCTGGGTCTGCCCCACCTTATGGGGTGATGCTTAATCATTTGTGTTATTCCATTGACCTAAAATATTTAGCACTCAGAGATCATTTCTGGTCTGGAGGAAAATGTGCATTTCTAACCCAAAATGGAAACCTTCATAATAGCATCATAGATCTCCAGTCACTATTGACTATAATTGTTCACATGCCCATGCTGAATGCTTAGTCTCACCCTTGACATCCACGAGGTGGGTACTATTATTTATCACTCACATTTGGCCAGAGGGATTGTTTAGAGGGCAGTAGTTGGGAGTTCAGACCCAGGAGACACAGCCTACCTGCTTCGAATCCCGACCCTGTGTGGCCTTGGGCAAGTGGCTGCATCTCTCTGTGCTGTTGTTTTCTTATTAGTAAAATGGGGGATATCATGATACCTACCCTCTTAGGGTTGTTACCAGGGTTGAGTACAAAAGCCTGCGGATTAGTGCCTAGCTTATGGTAATTGCATGTCGGCGTTAGCTAGCATTTTTATTCAGTCTCCAGATGTTTAATAAATGCCTTCCATGAGCCAGGCCCCAGGGATCAGCAATACCCATGACAGATGAAGCTCTGCTTGCATAGGAGAGCCAGAGAATCAACAAATAAAAGAATAAACAAGAAAACGCCAGATGAGAGCGGCTTTAAAGCCAATAAAACAAGGAGATGGTGAATGGAGCAACTGGGGAGAAGAGTCACCAAAGTAGAGAAATCAGGGAAGGCTTCCCCAAAGAGGCGACATTTGAACTGGGGCCTGAGTGGGGAAGCAGCCGGCCATGGGAAGGGCTTGGGGAATAACAGGATATGCGGCCCTGTGGTGGGAACAAGCCAGCTGTGGTTGAGGAACAGCAAGGGGACCAGTGCGGCTGCAGTGGAGTGAACAGGGACAGGCCAGCGGTGGGGGAGAAGAGGCCCAAGAGGGGGACTAGGGCCAGGTCCTTGCTCTGTGTCACATACCAGCTGAGACAGTCTGCCGAACTTGGGAGCCCAAGCTCGCTACTGGGCTCCAGGCCCCTGTAAGAGGACAGCATAACCCAGGCTGCTATGGGCACATTCTCCATTTCCACTTTAACTCAGATGGCAAGCCCATCAAACCTTGGTGCCCTGGCACTGCTAATTCCTGGCTACCAGTGCAACCACAGAGCTGGCCGATGACCCGGGTGGCAGCTAAGCAGCCAGGACTAAAGCAACCAAGAGTCAGTCTTCTAGCGACTCATCCACGTGTACCCTGCAACATCTGAAGGTCAGACTTTCAGGTGCTGTGGCGTCCACTTCCAACTGGCTCCACGTCCCCAGGGAGAGCTCACTTAGAGCTTTGCCAACACATGCTATTTCGTGTTTAATGTTCCTGTGAATACGCCCTTGAGATTTCTCTCTCTCTCCCCTCCACATAGAGCTTGGAAGCAAAATTAAGAGACTCATCAGATTCTGAGTTGCTGCGGGATATTCTGCAGAAGGTAAGAACCCCAGAGTCCCTGGGACTCATGACCCTGCCTCCTGACTCTCCCAGGAAGACCTGCCAGAAGAACCACAGGTGTGCTTGAACCCTTTAAAAATACCCCTGTTCAAAGAACAAAACCATTGAGTCACCACTGCAGGTGGGTGTCAGCACCTCCGACAGCTCCAGCTCTTTTGTTTTCTATCTAAGACCTGGACAAAGACATCAGAATACACAAAAATCTGCATGAGAGGAGGGAATCTAGGGAATGTTTTTTTAAACCATCCACAGCAAAAACAGAGATGACAGTTGCAAAACAGCTTCTAGCATTTATGCTCAGAGACTTTCTTTTTTGCATTCATGAGGCCTGTCCTGCCCACTCCTGTCTCTCTTCTAGACCTAGACGGGCCCTTGCTTTGCCCAGGGTAGGTTTTGGACTCAAGTGCATCTGTGTGCAGGTGAGAGGCAGGATCCCCACTCAGCCCAGCCACAGTCTGACCTTGGCCTTGTGGACCAAGTGCAGATCACCCTGCATCCTGGGTCTTCACCTTCTGAAGGGCCATGAGCCCTTCTGAAAAGTCAAAGCAATTGACTCCCTCCCAGAAAGAAGCATGTCAGAAGAATACATTTTGCATACAAACTCAGGGGAGCCAGACATCCTCCACCCCCAGCCACCGAGCCCCTCCTAGGAGCCCCGGTTAAGAATTCTGGTGCTAGAGGTGAACCAAGATTGTCCACGTGGAAAAGGTGCAGCCTCAGCAGGGAACACTTTCGGGGCAATCCACTAGGTCAGGGCTGTGAGCATGGAGATTCCTGAGGTTGTTATCTCACAACCTGCTCTGAGTTTCACCCTGAGCCTCATCCTTGTAGGTAGTGGAGCATGAAATGTAGGGAGAGCTGCTTTAAAATCCAGCACAAGGCTGGGCGCGGTGGCTCACACCTGTAATCCCAGCATTTTGGGAGTCTGAGGTAGATGGATGACCCCTAAGGTCAGGAGTTCGAGACCAGCCTGGCCAACATGGCAAAACCCCATGTCTACTAAAAATATAAAAATTAGCTGGGCGTAGTGGTGCACACCTGTAGTCCCAGCTACTCAGGAGGCTGAGGTAGAATCACTTGAACCTGGGAGGCAGAGGCTGCAGTGAGCCAAGATCGTGCCACTGCACTCCAGCCTGGGCGACAGAGCCAGACTCTGTGTCAAAAAAATAAAAAATCCAGCACCAGCCTGAAGGGTCTGTGTTGTGTGGGGTACTTCACTGCCCTTGGGCAGAATCTGCATCGCTCCCAGCCAGCAGGCGCTGTGACGGTCCCCTCCCTCTCCCTCCAGGCTCCTGTTTTGCCACCTGTCCTCACTCATGCTGCAGCAGTCCCTCTGCTCTCCCTTCCAGGTGCCAGGCCCTGGCCACCTCGGAGCTTGCACCAGCTGTTCCCACTATCCGGAACTCACTCATCCTGTTCTTGGCTTCTCTTGGCTCTAGCTGGAGTGTCACCCTGAGAGTCCCCTCCCGCTCTGTTGTGTCCCCAGGGACACACGCTTCAAGACAGCAGGTGCCGAGTGGGCCTTCCCGCCTCTTCCATGGAGCCAGTCAGCGATTGTCCTTACTGCAAACTCTGGTTTATGCTGGCTCCCCTGGGAGGGAGGTGATTTGGACCCATATGCCCCATGTTCTTGCTCAGAATCAGCATTAGAAACGCTGCCATGGCCTGCGCTGCCGCAGTGGAAGCATTTTTAGGAAAGAGCTTATATCTTAAGTCAAACTTTCAGATGCGAGAGGGACGCCTGGGGCCAGAACGCTGTGTCCATCCAGCATTGAGGATTGCTGAGGGATGGGGTACCCTGGAGTTTGGCCTCTGCTGTGTTTGCTTGAAGCTCATAGGAGAGTTAAGACAGGTCTCCCCAGCCACCAACATTCTGTCCTTTGCCCTAGACTGTGAAGCATCCTCTGTGTGTGAAGCACCCACCATCAGTCAAGTATGCCTGGTGCTTTCTCTCGGAGCTCATCAGAAAGGTCAGTTACGGGCAGTGTCCGCCTAGTAGCCAGACAGTGTGGCCACTGAGCAGGGACCTGGCTGGCTCCCAGGAAGGGTTCCCTCCAGCACCCTGCATGCTGGAGCCCTGGTCCTTCCCAGGGGCCCTGGGTCTGCTTTCCAAACCCTGGCATGGCAGGGGCCTCCCCAGGCAACTGGCTGCATCTGGGTGTGACCGATGGCAGCGCAGGGCAGGCAGAAGGGGAGGCCAGGGTCTCTCTCTCCCTCACTCCCTCACTCTGCCTCCTGGGGTTTCCACAGCAGCTGCTTAGGTAGGAGAATTGCTTGAACCCGGGAAAGGGAGGTTGCAGTGAGCTGAGATTGCACCACTGCACTCCAGCCTGGGTGCACAGTGAGACTCTGTCTCAACAACAACAAAAAAAGTGCACCATGCCGCTGCCCGTGAAGCGCAGGATGGGGCCAGCCGTGGACAAGCAACCTGCTGGCGGCCATGCCCTGCAGTGTGGGCTGCCCTCCTTGAGACTCTGCCTGGGCTCACTTAAAAGCACCTTTTGGCCGGGTGCAGTGGTTCACGCCTGTAACCCCAGCACTTTGGGAGGCCTCAGGCAGGCAATCACCTGAGGTCGAGAGTTCAAGACCAGCCTGACCAACACAGAGAAACCCCATCTCTACTAAAAACAAAATTAGCCAGGCATGGCGGCCCATGTCTGTAATCCCAGCTACTCAGGAGGCTGGGGCAGGAGAATCGCTTGAACCCGGGAGGCGGAGGGTGCGGTGAGCTGAGATCACACCCCTGCACTCCAGCCTGGGCAACAAGAGTGAAACTCCATCTCCCAAAAAAAAAAAAAAAAAAAGCACCTTTTGTTTTCCTCCATCTGGGACCTTTGATCCAGACACGGAGCTCTCTCCTCTGTCATGGTCACGTGGCGGCTCTCACAGAATCCTTGTCTCCAGCCCTAGACTACACCTAACCCTACCCTCTCAAAACCTCTTATTGAAGGCCCACCCATCCGGGTTTCCCTACCAACTGAACTATTTTTTCACTTTTAGAGACAAGGTCTCTGTTCCCCAGGCTGTCCATGAATTCCTGGGCTCAAGCAGTCCCCCAGTGTCACCCTCTAGAGTGGCTGTGACTATCGGCCCACAGTACCACACCCAGTGAAGTATTTTATATACCAGCTGGCCGGTGTTAAGCCATACCATCCCAAATCTCCCCTCCAAACTCGGTGAAAATCATCTGGCCACTTTTACAGATTAGAATGGAAGCAAACTCTCACTCTGTCTGCCCCCAGCACGAGGCTGTCCACATGGAGCCTCTGGACGAGCTGTATGAGGCACTGGCGGAGATCCTGATAGCCAAGGAGTCCACCCAGGGCCACCGGAGCTATCTGCTGGTAAGAGAAGGGCACCCTCCTCCCTGTCACAGGCCAGACACCCTTCCTGCACAGACAAGTGAAAACGTGGGTGTGGGCTCAAATCCTGGCTCACCCATTCTGCAGTCTTACACATGAGGTCCATTAAGCTCCTTCAGCCTCCGTTTCCCTGTCTGTAAATCTAGCACTGCAACAACAGCATCTGTGTCGTCGGGATGTTGGGCATTTGTCCGATAGGTGACACACACTACCTGCTTCACAAGGACCTTGTGCGCTATAGGGCCACAGCCCCACAGGGTCGTGGGGTAGCCCTTATTGCTGTGTTGAGTCACAGGATCCAAGAAATAAAGAGAAAGGACACAGAAGGACTGGAAAAGAGCAGCTGGCTTGGGGGGCCACGCCACCTATGAGCGGAGACAGGTGAGGCCCCAAATGTCCAGAATTGTCTGTATTTATTAGGTACAAGGACAAGGCAGGGGGAAGGGTCGTGAGTGAGGTCATCTATAGGCTTAGTGATAGGGCACACATAATCACGTGAGTAGCAAGCGAGGAGGCCACCCCATTAGATCACCTGAGCAGAGAGGTGGGCCAAGCACAGGAGGGGGCCGTGCCATGCACAGTAGTAGAGGGTCGTGCACAAAAAGGGGGTCCATCCCTATTAGGCCACCGAGGCAAGGAGGTGAGCTGTGTGCAACAAGTGCCGTGCGCAACACTTCTTATCTGGGGCTGGAGACTTCAAAGGATTCCTATTGAAGGATGCTGTAAACCAAGGCAGTGGGAGCTCACAGAGTGTGCCCTTCTCGAAGGTATCTTATAGGAGGATGATTTGAGCCAGCACAGTAGCGAGAAAAGCTGACAGGGTGTACAGCCGCCGTGGTGCGATTACACCAGAGGGGTTCTTCTCCCTCGGTTGTTCGCGGGATCTCAGGCCTGAGGCCTGCTTTCCACAAGAACTGGATGCAAGGTACTGCCACTCCTTTTCAGGAGGAATAACTCTTGCTCCAAGCCGGCCATGCAGCGGGTACTGAGTGCTGCCGTCTAGGCCCTGACCTGCCATACAGCATATGCCCTTTCAGGCAGGGGCGCCACCACCTGGGTCTTTGGTTCTTGTCCTGGCCTGGCTGTTTTTCCCATGTACTTGCTTCTGCTCTGTGACTGCTCTAGGCGTTCCTCCTACTACAAACTACTATATGATTATATAGAAGGATTATATAAATCAGCACTAAATGTGTCATACAGATCTGACTACAATCCATTATATGATTATATAGAAAGATTATATAAAACTAAGCATGGTTATATATATAAGCTAGATATAAGATTATACGGAACTAAGTATGATTATATATATAAGCTAGATATAAGCAAGCAGTAAGTTATACTTCAAGCACTAATTGTGCCGGGGGTCTGCACCGCTCTCCTTCCTCAGTGCCCATGTTGGGGGTTACCCACAGTGCCCAGTCCTCAAAGAATACTTGACAGGGCTGGGTGCAGTAGCTCACATGTGTAATCCCACCACTTTGGGAGGCTGAGGCGAGCAGATCACAAGGTCAAGAGTTCAAGACCAGCCTGGCCAATATGGTGAAACCCCATCTCTACTAAAAATACAAAAATTAGCCAGGCCTGATGGTGCGCACGTATAGTCCCAGGTACTCAGGAGGTGGAGGTTGCAGTGAGCCCAGATCACGCCACTGCACTCCAGCCTGGGCAGCAGAGCGAATCTGCATCTCAAAAAAAAAAAGAATACTTGACAGATGGGTATTACAGGACAACAGTTCTTTCTCACTCTCTGCTGGCCTGGACAAACGCCGAGGCCTTCTGACTGGTCTTCTGGCTTCTTGTCCCACAAAAATCCACACAGCACACAACCGCCAGAGGGACGTCTGTAATCCCAGCACCTTAGAGGGCCAGGCAGGTGGATCATCTGAGCTCAGGAGTTCAAGACCAGCCTGGCCAACATGGTAAAATGCCATCTCCACTAAAAATACAAAAATTAGCTGGACATGGTGGCAGGCACCTGTAATCCCAGCTATTCCAGAAGCTGAGGCAGGATAATCGCTGGAACCCGGGAGGCAGAAGTTGCAGTGAGCTGAGATCGCACCACTGCACTCCAGCCTGGGTGATATAGCAAGACTCCATCTCAAAAAAAAGAAAAAGATATAAAACACAGATACAGAAAACCACACAAAGGAAATACACAGCGTACTGAATCACTGCAAGGCGGCCACGCCTCCATAGCCACACCTGGCCCCTGGCCACTACTGAACTGGGCTCCATCACCATAATTCCTTCGTCTCAGGAATGTCTGATGAATGGAATCCTGTGGGGTGTGGCCTGAGATAGGCGTCTTTCACACCACGTATGCCCTTGAGGCCCACGCAAGTTGTTGGCGTTCTCATTGCTGAGTAGTGATTGGTCCCACCATGGTTTATTTAGCCATGTAGTGGATGGCTGTCTTCCAAGCCGCTCGTCTTCTGATCACTGGACTAATTCTCTCACCCTCTCTCGGTGCAGCCCTCCGGAGGCTCAGTCACACTCTCCGAGAGCACAGCTATCATCTCCCATGGCACCACGGGTCTGGTCACATGGGATGCCGCCCTCTACCTTGCAGAATGGGCCATCGAGAACCCGGCAGCCTTCACTCACAGGTGACCTCGGAGCGCAAGACAGGACACCATGGCAGGCTTGCCCTGGTGCAGTCGCAGACACAGTCCCCTTTCCTCCCACCAGGACTGTCCTAGAGCTTGGCAGTGGCGCAGGCCTCACAGGCCTGGCCATCTGCAAGATGTGCCATCCCCGGGCTTACATCTTCAGCGACTGCCACAGCCGGGTCCTCAAGCAGCTCCGAGGGAATATCCTTCTCAACGGCCTCTCGTTAGAGGCAGACGTCACTGCCAACTCAGACAGCCCCAGAGTGACAGTGGCACAGCTGGACTGGGATGTCGCGACAGTCCCTCAGCTCTCGGCCTTACAGCCAGATGTGGTCATCGCAGCAGGTAATGCCCAGCCCCAGGCACCCTACACAGGCGGTGTCCTCGAAGCTCCACCCAGCTCCTGGCTCTGGGAAAAGGGAACAGGGGACACTGTAGGGCATGGACATGAGGGGGCTTCCAGAAGAATCACTCTGGGCCTCCAGGGTGACATCAGAGGACAGGGGTGCCTCTTACGGTGACCTTAAAGCCACTGCCCTAGGCCAGGCGCGATGGCTCACGCCTGTAATCCCAGCACTTTGGGAGGCTGAGGCGGGTGGATCACCTGAGATCAAGAGTTCAAGACCAGCCTGGCCAACATGATGAAACATTGTCTCTACTAAAAAATACAAAAATTGGCCAGCCAAGGGGCAGGCACCTGTAATCCCACCTAGTTGGGAGGCTGAGGCAGGAGAATTGCTTGAACCCAGGAAGTGGAGGTTGCAGTGAGCCAAGATCAAGCCATTGCACTCCAGCCTGGATGACAGAACAAGACTCCGTATCAAAAAAATAAATAAATAAATAAAGCCACAGCCCTCTTGTTGGAGACAGGCATACTACCCTTACAGGGGACATGGCTCCTCCCTGTGGCCCTGGCTGGCTCTGTCCCAGAGCCATGCCCTGTGTCCTTCAGAGGCCACAGGAGGAAAATAACCACTTCTGGGACAATGTTGGGGCCCTTAAGAGAAGGTAATGTTTGGCTGAGCCACTGAAAACCCCTCGCCCCTCCAGCACACTCAGTGCCCTTTCTGGTCAAGCAGTGGTCTGCCTGTGGTCTTGGGTCCCAACCCTGAAAACCACAGGCCCAGCAGTGGCCAGGGACACAGGCCCACCCCTGAAAGCCAGCAAACAAATCAGCAGACGCCTGAAACACGACATCCATGGTAGAGTCAGGCTTTGCGTCATTCAAAGCCCTCTAGATAGGCTGAGAACCAGAGCTGGGTTTTTTTGTTTGGTTGGTTGGTTTTTTTTTGAGACAGAGTCTTGCTCTGTCGCCAGGCGCCAGGCTAGAGTACAGTGGTGCAATCTCAGCTCACTGTAATGTCCACCTCCTGGGTTAAAGCAATTCTCCTGAATCAGCCTCCCAAGTAGCTGGGACTGCAGGCACGCACCACCACGCCCAGCTAATTTTTGTATTTTTAGTAGAGACGGGGTTTCACCATGTTGGCCAGGATGGTCTGGATCTCTTGACCTCATGATCCACCCGCCTCGGCCTCCCAAAATGCTGGCATTACAGGCGTGAGCCACCGCACCTGGCCCAGAGCTGGTTTTTTAAGGAACACCAGAAGTCTGGAGATTTTTTTCTTTTGTTTCGATCTTTTGCAGCTTTCTCTCCCAAGGGTTCCCCTTTTTCATCCAAGCAATTGCTTTTCCATCTAACGGCACAAACGGTCAAATGGCATCTCACGGTTTCCTATGACCGCTGCCTCTCGGGCCTCGCCCTGCTGCCTTGGTCAGCATGACCTGGAACTTTCCACCAGTCCCTTTCAGTAACCTGAAGCTTCTGCCATAGACGTGCTGTATTGCCCAGAGGCCATTTTGTCGCTGGTCGGGGTCCTGCGGAGGCTGGCTGCCTGCTTCGAGCACCAGCGGGCTCCTGAGGTCTACGTGGCCTTCACCGTCCGAAACCCAGAAACATGCCAGCTGTTCACCACTGAGCTAGGTGAGCCCCCACACCTGCCTGAGCCTGCAGGGCTACCGAGCTGTCCCTGCAGGACGCCAGTGGAAGAATTGGGTGCTCAGGAATAACTAGAATGCCGCACAGCCCCACGTCATGCAGGGAACTCGAGCGGAGGCCAGTGAGCAGGGAGGGCTCAGGGGATGGGGGCTTGGGGCAGGAGGAAGGCAGCTCAGCACAGGGAGAGAGGGTCTGAGCCCAGCAGCCCTACTGTGTGCTTCAGAGCAGGCTTCCCTAAGCCCTTGGGCCTCGGTTTCCTCCTCTATCACATGGAGGTGGTGGGAGAGGCAGTCAGGGTCAGGGCTGGACGAGGCTGTGGCCTGCAGGACCCCAGAGCATAGGCTGTGCAGGCGGATCCACAATGCCACTGTTCTGAGCACCCCGTTGGTGGAAGACGGGCAGGGTGACTGTGGAGAAGGGGAAGCGGCCCCATCATGGGCCGGCCACTGTCCTCAGACCTGACCTGTCAGCACCAGCACCTGAGAGGGTGTGCTGTCATTGTCTCATCTCACCTGCAGAGACACTAGGGCACATGGAGGCCAAGTGACCCCCGAGCCCCTGCAGACTGCAACCAGGCCGCCTGGCTCTTGCACCTCCACACAACACCCATAACCCCCAGTGCCACCAGCCTTTGCCCCATCCCTCCTCAGCAGAGCCCCTCCCGGCAGCCAAGTGCACAGATGCACCCGCAGCAGCCTCTGCCTGCACACAGAGACACGGACGACCCAGTGCCCGCATGGGGGAATCGATTAACTACAGAGCCAGCGAACAAGTCAGCATACGAAGCCCCACTGGGCTCCATTGCAGGGTTCCGCACAGCCTCACACAGGAGGCCAGCCAGGCGCGGGGCGCGGGATGTCATCCCAGCACTTTAGGAGGCTGAGGCGGGAGGACTACTTGAGCCCGGGAGTTCAAGACCAGCCTGGCCAACATAGTGGGACCCCATCTCCACAAAACATATAGAAACGAGCCGGTCGTGGTGGTGCGTGCCTATAGCCCCAGCTACCTGGGAGGCTGAGGTGGGAAGATGGCTTGTGCCAGGAGGTGGAGGCTGCAGTGAGCCATGATCTGACCACTGCACTCCAGCCTGTGCAACAGATCAAGTCCCTATCTCAAAAAACGGGGGGAAAAAAGGAAGTCTTTTCTCGGATACTTACATGAAAAAATACCTGCAATATTTTTTAAGTGAAAAACCGTTCCAAATAGCACATATAAGCACCCCACACACATTTTTTATTTCTTTTTTTGAGAGAGTCTGGCTCTGTCTTGTCTAGGCTGGAGTGCAGTGATGCCATCTCGGCCCACTGCAACCTCCCACCTCCCAGGTTCAAGCCATCCTCCCAGATCAGCCTCCCAAGTAGCTGAGACTACAAGCGTGTGCCACCACGCTCAGCTAATTTTTGTATTTTTTGTAGAGTCAGGGTTTTGCCAGGTTGGCCAGGCTGGTCTCAAACTCCAGACCTCAAGTGATCTGCCCACCTCAGCTTCCCAAAGTGCTAGCATTACAAGCATGAGCCACTGCACCCGGTCCCATTTTTGTTTAAAAAATAATAATAATCAGCCACACATGGTGGCAAATACCTGTATTCCCAACTACTCGGAAGGCCGAGGCAGGAGGATGGCTTAAGCCCAGGAGTTTGTGGCCACGGGCAATACAGCAAGACTTCATCTCAAAAAAACATTTATTACAATAACCATCTCCACCTCAGGATAACTCTAGGGGAAAATCTAGAATACAGAGCAAGCTTGTCCAACCTGCAGCCCAACACAAATCTGTAAACTTTCTTAAAACATTATAAGGGTTCTTTTGTGATTTTTTTTAAATGTTAGCTCATCAGCTATTGCTAGCATTAGTGTATTTTATATGTGGCCCAAGGCAATTCTTCTTATTCCAGTGTGGCCCAGGGAAGCCAAACGATTGGACATCCCTGATACACACCAGTTAACAAGTGCCATACTTGGATGGCAGGACTGTAGAGACTTCTACATGTTTATGTCTATATTACATCATTTTTATAAATATGCATTTTCCATTTGTAACAATAAACTGTGACTGAAAACCATCCCAGGTCCAATGTCACATGCTTGTAATCCCCACACTGTTAAGAGGCTAAGATTTGGGGAAGTCGAGGTGGGCAGATCACCTGGGGTCAGGAGTTCGAGACCAGCCTGACCAACATGGTGAAACTCTGTCTCTACTGAAAATACAAAACTTAGCTGGGCGTGGCGATGCACACCTGTAATCCCAGCTACTCGGGAAGGTGAAGCAGGAGAATCACTTGAACCCAGGAGGCGGAGGTTGCAGTGAGCCGAGATTGCACTACTGCACTCCAGCCTGGTCAACAAAATGAAACTGTCTCAAAAAAAGAGACTGAGGCGGAAGGATCACTTGAGGCCATGCTTTCAGGACCCCATCTTTACAAAATAATTAAGTTTGGCATTGTGGCATGCACCTGTCATCCCAGCTACTTGGGAGGTGGGAGGATTGCTTGAGCCCAGGAGTTGAGGCTGTGGTGAGCAATGACTGTGCCACTGCATTCCAGCCTGGGCAACAGAACAAGACCGTATCTCAGGAAAAAAAATCATTCTGGCTAATGGCTCTTCAGACATCTGTGCTTATGAGAACATCAACCCCTTCTAAGCTTTGTGAGTTTGTTTTTTGAGACAGAGTCTTGCTCTATCATCCAGGCTGGAGTGCAGTGGTGCAATCTCAGCTCATTGCAACCTCCACCCCCGGGTTCAAACAATTCTCCTGCTTCATTCTCCCGAGTAGCTGGGATTACAGATACCCACCATCGTGCCTGCATAATTTTTGTACTTTTAGTAGAGATGGGGTTTCACCATGTTGGCCAGGCTGATCTCGAACTCCTGTCCTCAGGTGATCCGCCCACCTTGGCCTACCAAACTGCTGGGATTATAGGCCTCAGCCACTGTGTCCGACCGCTTTCTAAGCTTTGTGAAGAGTAGGCTGGCTGAGCAGCCAGGTAGGTGCAGTTCAGATCTCTGCTTCTGTCTGGCTGTGCCAAGTGCCAGGGAGGACATGGGCAGAGAGCAGACAGTGGCGCAACATCTGCTGCCAGCCACTTCTTTGTGAAACCAGATACCTGGTCCCACCCTGGAGGCCAATTCTAGGTACCTGGGTGGGCCTGGGAACCAGTGAACCAAGTAAACCGACTTGGACACCCCTCCCCCACCCCTCGCCAGGCCTTTCCTCACAGCCTCACACCATAAACTCATGTCCTGGTTCCAAACACCGCCATCCTGAAACACATGTGCTCTGTTTGCAGGCCAGGCCGGGATCAGATGGGAAGTGGAACCTCGTCACGACCAGAAACTGTTTCCCTATGAAGAGCACTTGGAGATGGCAATTCTGAAACTCACACCGTAGGCCTCACACATACTTTCCAGCATGATTCTGAGAATCCAGTCGCTGTCGTGAGAAGAATTTCTATATGGGGAAGTGGATAAAACTTTCATTGGACTGAAATGTCTGAAGAATATTAAATTCCAAATCGGGAACCACAGATTGCCTTCTAGTAAGATATCAGCTGTCTAAGCGTGTGCGTGCTCCCTTTCTGACAGCAGTTCTAGTTCTTAAGAAAATCACGACAGGCCAGGCACAGTGGCTCACGCCTGTAATCCCAGCATTTTGGGAGGCCAAGGCAGGTGGATCATGAGGTCAAGAGTTCAAGACCAGCCTGACCAACATGGTGAAAACCCCATCTCTACTAAAAATACAAAAAAAAAAAAAAATAGCCATGTGTCGTGACGCATGCCTGTAATCCCAGCTACTCAGGAGGCTGAGGCAAAAGAATTGCTTCAACTTGGGAGGCAGAGGTTGCAGTGAGCTGAGATCGTGCCACTGCACTCCAGCCTGGATGACAGAGCAAGACTCCCTCTCAAAAAAGAAAGAAAGAAAGAAAATCACCATAAATCAGACATGAAAATTCTGGCTCCAAAAAAAGCATTTTCTTTGTGCAAATAAAGACGTGTGTATCAAGTATGATGTCCCCCGACGTGGACGCTCAGCTCCTCACAAAGCCACACCTGTGGTAGCTGCCACATCTCTGGGCTTACCGTGCAGCAGGTGCTTGTTTTCAAGACAGGAATCAAGATGTTAGGAACACAGCAGAAGGCAGAAAGGCGATACCTGGAGACCAAACGCAGGACGAGGAGTACTGCAGAGGTCACGGGGAAGTCACAGAACAGTAACATGTTAGCAGCTAGCAGGAGCGTGGGACATGAAGAACAGAAGAGAGGAAGTGTTTCCGAGCCTCCAAAAATCAGGGCCGACCACAGCTTCCTGGGCCACGGAACCACTTCATTCACCAAACTGCTGTCATTTAGGCTTCTGACCACTGGGAGGCGCTGCTCGAAAGGGTTTGCCCTGAGACTCTGGGAAGCAGCTGCAGGAAGGGCAGCAGGGGTCATGTGTCTGTAACCAAAGGGAGCACGGTCTGCACCCAGCTCTCATCCCATCGGAGCTGCTCCGACTCCTGCAAGTTCTTCCGGAACTGGTTTAGCTTGCCCGCAGGATCAGGAAAGTTTGAGAAAAGCATCTGCAGAAAAATGAAGAGAACTTACCTCATCGCCTGTCCCCACCCCATCCCACATCACCACTTGGCTGACCCCAGGTCCCCGACTCAGCAGTGCTCCCTCCCAAGTCCCTAACTCCCTCACCCTGACTCGAGGCCCTTCACGCCCCAGCAGTGCTCTGTCTACAACTTGACATCACGCTTTCTGGAAACTTCCCCACATGTCGCACTTTCCCACACTCGGTGTCCTGGAGCACGTCCCGGCCTCTATATTCTGTGCCTGCCCCTGTGAGCACGCTCCTTTCAGCCTTTGGCCAACACAGTCCCACCCATCTGTAAATAATAAGGGGGTGTCACTATTCTTTTCAGCCTTGCTAAACTGTCTGAATCAAGGATCACAAACTACAGCCTGTAGGCCAAATGCGGCCCACACCTGTGTTTGTAAATAAAGTTTTATTGGAACAAAGCCATACCCCTTCATCTACAGAAGTCCTGTGGCTGCTTTCACACCACAACAGAGTCCCATGGTTCTGACGGAGACTGGGGACCCCAGCCTAAAAGACTTCCAACCTTTATAGAAAAAGCCTGCCAATCATTCTGTTGTCAAGAGTGATGATGTATTACTTTTTGCAATAAGAAACAAGTATCCTTTGCAGAATCTCACCCATCTTTCAAGGCTGGTCCCAGAAGCTCCCTTTGCCCACCCACCTCCCTGATCCTGCAACCCAGCCCACCCAGCTCCAGCATGATTTTTGTAGTATCAGCTCTTGTAAATCCAGAGGGTAGGCAGGTGTGTCCTAACTCTCTCGAGCCTACTGTACTGAAACAGGACAGCACAGTAGGTGAGCCTCTGTGACCTCTGCTCCCTTCCTGGCTTTTCTTCCCCACATGGTCACACCCTGGCTTCGGGAAGCAGGGATCAGGAAGTGTAGCTTGATGCCAGTCTCCAGGATCTGCCCACCCAGACATGGTGGCAGATGCGGCTACCTGCAGCTGAGCTGCCAGTTCCTCCGCGTCTTCGAAGACCAGGCCATTTTCATCGTGTTTCACCAGCTCATGTAAACTGCAGAGAGAACCAAGGGGGTCTGAGAGCTGCCTGGAGAAGACACCAGACCCCCGGGGTGCCCCACCCCACGCCCAGCCCAGGCTAGGGGTTGGAACGGGGGGGTTGGTTTCCTGGAGCTGGTTCTGAGATCTGGCATCTGAAGGGTATAAAGGCCTGGGAGGATGCACATCAAAATGGCCAAAGCAATTTGAGGAGGGGGCCTTAAGAGAGGGTTTGCACCTTCTGTGCTTTACTCTTCAAGGACTTCAGAATTATTTTTGCATTTTTTTCTTAACTCCATGACCATAAAGACAACCCCCTGGGGATGCGCTCAGCAGGTAAAAGATGACTTTTCTTGGGCACTAGGTTTGATCCTGACATTCCCTGAGCTCAGCTCACAGGAGGGTCTCACATCCCTTAATCCCGTCCAGGGGCCAGCTCTTGGGTGGGGCCAGCTCTTGGGCAGGGCCAAGGGCGCAGCTTGCACTGGGGCTACTGCTTCTAGAATCTCCACTAACGCTGCCTTTCCCTAACGCCCAACTGTGCTGGGTGGAGGGAGGCCACAGCATCACACTCATTTAACTGATTCAAACCCACCATGTGAGCTTGGCCAAAAGGGACATGGGGAGAGAGAAAGAAAAAAAGGAAACCATGCCAGCTTGCAGGTAATTCCAGCCAATTCTACTCTAGGAGCAAAAGTCCTAAGTGGACGTCTAGTATCCAAGATGCTTTTCTTCATATTAGGTTGGAGCAAAAGTAATTGCCTTTTTTTTTTTTTTTGGTGAGATGGAGTCTCGCTCTGTCACCAGGCTGGAGTGCAGTGGTACAATTTCGGGTCACTGCAACCTCCGCCCCCCAGGTTCAAGTGATTCCCCTGCCTTAACCTCCTGAGTAGCTGGTACTACAGGAGCGCGCCACCATACTCAGCTAATTTTTTGTATTTTAGTAGAGATGGGGTTTCACCATGTTGACTAGGTCTTGATCTCCTGACTTCATCCTCAGCCTCCCAAAGTGCTGGGATTACAGGCGTGAGCCACTGCACCTGGACAGTAATTGCCTTTTTTTTTTTTTTTTTTGAGATGGAGTCTTGCTCTTTCTCCAGGCTAGAGTGCAGTAGCACGATCTCAGCTCACTGCAACCTCTGCCTCCCAGGTTCAAGCAATTCTCCTGCCTCAGCCTCCCGAGTAGCTGGGACTACAGGTGCTCACCACACCTGGCCAGTAATTGCCATTTTAATGGCAAAAACCTCAATTACTTTCGCACCAACCTAAATATAACATGAGGTCTAAATGGAAGCCAACTATTTCAGTGAGGCTCAGCCCAACCCCAGTAACCGCAAGGCCTCCTACTCATGACCTTCCATCTGTGCTGGACTGACGGAGGGGCAGTGCCTCGCTGTGGGCAGCTCACTCTGCACTGGTTCCCCTGAGCAGCGAATCTGCCAAAGCTATCCCCAGAAAGACCCGGGCGCTCCTACCACTTGAAGTTCACCGCACACACTGGCAGACAGCACCCGAACATGTCCACCACCTTCATGGGCAGGTCAAGGCCGCTGGAGGACGTGTGCAGACAGACACCCAGGTCTGCCGAGCCTGCTAGGCAAGAGGGGAGCGGTCAGAGCGCTGGCTTCTGCCCTGGGAACATACATCCTCCCAGCACAGTGAGGTGACACCCCCCAAGGGGAGCGAAAATCGGATAAGGCCACCGACAGCCCCAAACACAAGTGGCTTAAGCTGGCCAAGCAGCCACACAACCTGGCTGGGACATCTGAAAACATAAGTTGACTCACTTTTTCTACTTAATCACAATTTGTGTTTTTTGCTGGGTTTATTTTATTTTTTTTGAGACAAGAGTCTCGCTGTGCCACCCAGGCTGGAGTACAATGGTGCAACCTCCACCTTCTGAGTTCAAGAGATTCTCCTGCCTCAGCCTCCCGAGTAACGGATTACAGGGGCCCACGACGCCCAGCTAATTTTTGTATTTTTAGTAGAGGCAGGGTTTCACCACGTTGGCCAGGCTGGTCTCCAACTCTTGACCTCAGGTGACCCTCCCGCCTTGACCTCCCCAGGTGCTGGGATTCCAGGCATGAGCCACCGCGCCCAGCCACACAAATGATGTTAAAAGAACTGGCAGTTATTGCTTAATGGATACAGAGTTTCTGTTTGGGGTGATGCGAAAGTTCTAGACACAGATGGTGGTGATGGCTGCACAGCACTGCAAATGTAATGAATGCCACTGAGCTGTACACTTAAAAAATGCTGAAAACAACAAATGTTGTTATATTTTTTACCAAAATAATAATAGGCCAGGCCAGGGGGCTCAGACCTGTAATCCCAAAACTTTGGGAGGCTGAGGCAGGCAGATCACCTGAGGTCGGGAGTTCAAGACTAGCCTGGCCAACATCGTGAAACCCCATCTCTACTAAAAAAAAATACAAAATTAGCCAAGGCTCATGGCAGGCACCTGTAATCCCAGTTACTTAGGAAGCTGAGGCTGGAGAATAGCTTGAACCTGGGAAGGCGGAGGTTGTAGTGTGCCAAGATCATGTCATTGCACTCCAGCCTGGGCTACAAGAGCAAAACTCCATCTCAAAATGATAATAATAATTCACAGCACATCTACCACAAATCAGCTGTCACTGTGAAAATAAAGCCAAATAGCCTGATGTTTCTAAAGACTAGCTGGGGCCAGACACGGTGGCTCACGCCTGTAATCCTAGCACTTTGAGAGGCCAGGGTGGGATGATCACTTGAGGTCAGGAGTTCGAGATCAGCCTGGCCAACATGGTGAAACTCTGTCTCTACTAAAAATACAAAAATAAGCCGGGCATTGTGGCAGTCTCCTGTAATCACAGCTACTCAGGAGGCTGAGGCAGGAGAATCGCTTGAACCCAGGAGGCAGAGGTTGCAGTGAGCTGAGATCATGCCACTGCACTCCAGCCCCAGCAAGAGAGTGAGATTCTGTCTTAAAAAAAAAAAAAAGACTAGCTAGAGTCCTGCCAGGCAAAGGCCCTCAGCTCCTGACAGCTCTGCTCACTCCAGGCTGGAAGATGTGGCTCTACAGACACACCTAGACCAAGCCACGATTCCCATCTCGGAGAAATCAACAGGGAAAGAGACGGAGGCAAGGGAGAACCATCTCACTGGGAGAGGCAACACTGTTTGACACATCATCCCTGTACCTCCCAAAGCCATTGCCCTCCCATACCTGGGCAACAGAGGCTCCAACCCCGGGCCCAGCCCTCATGCGGGAAGGAAGAGGACGGAATGGAGGGCGTGGCAGACGGAATGGAGGGCGTGGCAGACGGAATGGAGGGCGTGGCAGACGGAATGGAGGGCGTGGCACACGGAATGGAGGGCGTGGCACACGGAATGGAGGGCGTGGCACACGGAATGGAGGGCGTGGCACACGGAATGGAGGAGGCCTCCTCAAGCCGCTTGGTAAACAGCCTCTGGGGCCACGTGGCAGGGAGGGGCTGGCACACCAGGAAGTAGCCTCCTCGGGGGAGTTCTGCCAGAGGTCTCAGCAGCAGGCCAGGCCCCTGTCCCTGTCCCCAAGTGGCTTCCAGAGTACCCCAGAGTACCCTTTTAGAAAAAGGCTACCTCCCCACTCCTGTTCCGCACCCTTAAGGCCCCACCTCCTCCCTCAGCTCCCTGCGGGCCTCTCACCTAGAAGCAGCGGGTAGTCCTCGGCTTCCAGCCAGGGGGTGCAGACCTGGATGTTCTGGAAACGCTTCTGGCGGATGAGGCCGCTATAATACTCCCTCAGCGGCCCTTTGCCTTCACAGAGAACAGACAGTGCCATGGACCCATCTCTGTCCCTGCCACATGGCCCCAGGCCCAAGACGCTCCCCTAGGAGCGAGGGACCCTTTCCCAGAAGCCCCACCCTTCGGCAGCTCTACTCAGGCCCCATCTGGGACATTCCAGAAGCAACCCTGACCCCTGAGGCGCAGTCCTGCACCTGCAGCCAGCTGGCCTTGGGCTGCAAACGTGGCGGGGGAAGCATTGGCCTGGCACTGGAGCACTCATTAGGTGGACCCGGGCTTTTGTCTGTGTTGTGCACAGGGGACATGAGGACGGCCCCTGCCCTGCCACAGCCCCCAGAGCACATGGCATGGGTTCCCAGCCGCCCCTGGGAGCCCAGAGAGCAGGGGAGGGAGGAGAGCGGGACCAGCAGCTGGGCCAGACCCACCTCCTCCCACACGGATTCTGCTGCTTTCTCTCCTCACAGAGTCACCTTGGAAGGGATCAGAAGCAGTAACTGTGGGACAGGGGCTCTTCCATATGAAAACTTCAAAGATGCTTAAGACATCAATGACGTGGCCAGGTGCGGTGGTTTGCGCCTGTGATTCCAGCACATTGGAGGTCGAGGCAGGCGGACCACCTGAGGTCAGCAGTTTGAGACCAGCCTGGCCAACCTGGTGAAACCCTGTCTCCACTAAAAATACAAATATTAGCCGGGCATCGTGGCGCGCACCTGTAATCTCAGCTACTCAGGAGACTGAGACACAATATTTGCTTGAATGCTAAAGGCGGAGGCTGCAGTGAGCTGAGATTTCGTGACTGCACTCCAGCCTGGGAGACAGAGTGGGACTCTATCTCAAAAAAAAAAAGACACTAATTAAGTAACAACAACAACAAAAAAGAGGCTTGGAAACTAGTGAAGTGGTAGAAAGCTTGGTATCTCCAAATTCAAATCTAAGCTCCCTGCCCTTCTTCGAAATCCTCTGAGCCTCAGTTTCCCCCACATCAAGCAATTTAAGACCCTATGGCAGACAGCTGCAGTAAGGACTAAGGAGGCAAGGTCGTGGGAAGCACATGGTAACGGATGTGTGCCCCTCCCCTTTCTGCCATCTCCCAACCAGACAGACACCCAGGGTCCCAGGCAGTACCTGTTATCACACAGACGAGAGAAGGAAGGTTGTGTCCATCAAGAGTCAGTTGTTCAAACTCTGTATTTTAAAAAATAAACAATTCTACATGAAATTTCTGATAGAAATTTTTTTTTTTTTGTCAGAGTCTTGCTCTGTCTCCCAGGCTGGACTGTAGTGGCATGATCTCAGCTCACTGAAACGTCTGCCTACTGGCTTCAAGTGATTCTCTTGCCTCAGCCTCCCAAGTAGCTGGAAATACAGGTACCCACTACCATACCTGGCTAATTTTCTATTTTTAGTAGAGACATGGTTTTGCAATGGTGGCCAGGCTGGTCTCAAACTCCTGACCTCAGGTGATCCACCCACCTCAGCCTCCCAGAGTTCTGGTATTACAGGTGTGAGCCACCACTCCCATCCAGAAAAAAAAATTTAAATAAACAATAGCCAGGGTCATTTGGTCAGGTGCTGAAAGGGCACTGCTCTGGTGGGGAGGCCACCACCCTCTCTGAGATGCTCTCCTGGAGGGGGCATTGCAGCCTGAGGGCCTGGACACTCAATGACCCAACTGGGGATTCAGAGACGCCCACACCTCCACCACCCCTGCTGTCCCCAGGCTGGCCCACCCAGTGGCCCAGAGCAGGAACACATTGCAGGCCGGACAAGCAGCTCACAGCTCAGTGACCCCAACAAGCCCAGAGCTCATCACCGCAGCCACACACCTACTTTCTAAAGCTGCCAGCAGGATGGAGAAGTCTTCATCCTCTACAAGAAGAGAATTGAATGTCAGGGGCCTTTTCTAGACACCCCTCTTCCAGTTCACAAGCCCTCCCCTTCTCATTGAGACCAGGGTGGGGGCCAGGAGGGCATGCAAGACCGGCAGGGGGTGAGGAAAACACAGCCTGGCCAGGTGGCTGTCACACCAACCCCAAGGGCCCCAGGGGTCATGTAGACCTGTCCAGCTCGTGCTGCTGACCAGCAGGGCTGGCCTCCCGTGGAGACGTGTCACCAGCCCGCTGCCAGCATCCCACTCTGTGAAAGCCGACCGCTCCATGGCTGGGTCCTCAGGTTCTGTGCTGAAGGAGCAGAAAAAAGCCTGTGAGAGGCCACAGGGCAGGCCCAGGGCCCAGGACAGGCATCTCCTGCCATGGCAAGGCCTGCAGACTCCCAAAGGCTGGGGTGCCCGGCCACATCAGCAGCGCCAGACCACCCCTGTCACCCGAGGCCTGGGCTTGCTTTCTCTAATACTGCTGCTGGGTGCTAAGGTTACAAGAGCAAACAAGACTGACTCATTCCTTTTCTCCATGGGGGTTACTGTCTTACCATCCCCTCAACTTCAGATGAGGCTGCTGTGACGCCCCTCCAACAGTACCCCAGCTTACCCAGGTGTGACAGGGTGTGTGGACCTGCACAAAGGTCCCCTTCTTAGCCCCACGAGACACCCCAGGGGACACACAGGTCCACAGATCCTGCCATAGGCCTGGGAACTGACTGGCTGGAGAGTAAGACAGTGCAGGAGTCAACAAACATTTCTTAAAGGGTTAGAAAGTAAATGCTTCAGGCTTTGTGGGATACAGGTTCTCTGTTGCAAAACCCAGCCCTGCTGTTGTAGCTCAAAGGCGGCTGTAGACAACTCAGAAGGGAATGAGTGTGTTGTGTCCCAATGAAACTTGATGTACAAAAGCAGGCGACTGGCCTGTAGCCTCAGTTTGCCAACCCCTGGATGAGTAGGTTCCCAGGTCTGCAATGAGAAAGGGAGAGGCCAGGGCAGGGGCAGCTGAGGGTGGGAGGCCTACCGAGCCCTGAACGGAGAGTGTGAGCCCCCCAGCTTCATGAAGAGCCGGTGCTGCACGTCCAGAGGCGTCTCTTTAAAGAAAGATGCTGGCTTGTCATAGACGGTCACAGCCCTGCAATGAAATCACAGCAGAGCTATTGGGAGGGCGGAAGAAATACCTCAGGAATAGAGGATCCAGACGATCCAGGAAAAGGATGCTTGGGGAATCCAAGTCTCAGACGATGAAAAGAAGCAGCTTTGCAATTATTTGGGAATGCACAGAGACGTCCTAGGACCAAAACTGCCTGGAACCCTTGGGGGGCTGGGAGAAGAAACTCTGTCCCCTCCTCCCCCAGCTTCCCCAAACACCAGGGACCACCTCCCAGCCCCTCAGTGCTTCTTTCTTTTTTTTTTTCCTGAGACTGAGTCTTGCTCTTTGCCCAGGAGTGTAGTCCGGCTCACTGCAACCTCCACCTTCCAGGTTCAAGCAATTCTCCTGCCTCAGCCTTCCGAGTAGCTGGGACTACAGGCGCCCACTACCACACCTGGCTAATTTTTATATTTTAGTAGAGACAGGGTTTCACCATGTTAGCCAGGCTGGTCTCAAACTCCTGACCTTGTGATCTGCCTGCCTCAGCCTCCCCAAGTGACGGGATTATAGGGGTAAGCCACTGCACTCGGCCAGCCCTCAGCATTTTAAACTGCCTCACCAGCATGACACAGCAGGCAAGGCAGCTCTCAGTGCAGCCACTCAGGGGCCCTGCACCTCTCCTAGGCTGCCGTCGCCCTGGGCCATGGTACCTGATGTGCCAGTTCTCCGCCAGGTCTTCCTGCATGGCATTGGTAACGCACAGGTTCAGGTGCGAGAGGCGTCCAAAGAACCTCTCATACCTGAAAAGATGAATCAGCAGTCAGCAGAACCCTAGACAGGCCTCCGCTCCAACCACAGCGTGACTCAATACCCCTCAACGCAGAAAAGGCCACAGAGCGCGGTAGTCTGTGCTCCCTGAGCCACACCCATGCCAGTGTTCTGTCTTTATGCTATAGACACCCTTCTTTACGTTGTGTCACCCGTTGGCTTAAAAACAATCACTTTATATTTTATTTGTATTTTTATTTTATTTTTGAGATGGAGTCTCACTGTCACCCAGGCTAGAGAGCAGTGGCACCATCTCGGCTCACTGCAACCTCCACCTCCTGGGTTCAAGCGATTCTCCAGTTTCAGCCTCCCGAGTAGCAGGGATTACAGGTGACCACCATCATGCCCGGCTAATTTTGTATTTTACTAGACACAGGGTTTCTCCATGTTAGTCATGTTGGCTTCAAACTTCCGATCTCAGGTGAGCCGCCCGCCCTGGCCTCCCAAAGTGCTGAGATGACAGGCACGAGCCACTGTGCCCGGCCAATACAATCACTTGAAAAGGAAACTGCACTCCAGCCTGGACAACAGAGCAAGACTCTGTCTCAAAAAAATAAATAAATACAAATTTAAACAAATAAAAGGAAGCTGTTTATCACTGCCAACGTGAACATCCTCTCTCTTGCTGTAAAAGGAAGAAATACATACAATAAAGGCCTCGCCAGTGGATCCCCACCACCCTGAGCTACCACTGCAAAGGGTGTAAGACCATGGCTTGCCCTCAATGTGGTGCAAAGGGATTCAGTGAACGTTGTACACATTCACTCCTAATTGAGACTGAGCCCTGATTACAGGGCGGAGCCGGAACAGGGAATGAGCGATTCTGGGTTATTTAAAGCCACCGGGGAATCAGGGCCTGTTCCTCTCTCAAGATGCAGAGGTATCTCGGAAATGGGGCTGCCTGGGACGACACTCACGCTTAGCTGTGTGGCAAGAGGCGTCATCGTTCTCAGCCTCGGTTTCCTGACTTGTAAAAGGTACACCCTCCTGAGGTGCACGGAGACTGAACGGGGTAAAATACAAAAAGGGCTTGGTCCGAGGCCTGGCATGCAGCAGGTGCTCAATGATTGTTTGCTGTTGCTGTTAGCACTGCCAGTGAACAAACTCATCAGGGCAAAGGCCACAGCCAGCCAGTGGCCCAAGGCTGGAAGTACACACAGAGGCTGGGCGCGCGCACGGAGGCTGGGCATGCAGACCAAGGCAGACGTTATACTCAGGCTCAGAGCATAGCAGATGGCCTTCCCAGCTCCACGTCCCACCGCTGCCACTGGTTCTTCTTCCCTCCTTGTCTCATCAGCTGCAGCAACTGCAGCCCACTTCCAACAGCAGCCCTGGGTTTTAATTTGGGGATCTGCCCTCACACACCCTCTGTCCATGGGATATGGATGCTCCTGAGACCCAGATCTTTTGCTAGACCATTTGCCCCAAGCCTGGCCTCAACAGGCAGATAAGAGGAAGGCAGGTAACCTACATGAGCCAATCAGAGAGGGCTGCCCTACCCAATGGGCATGGGTGGAGACGAGAGCTAGGAGAGCTCAGGAACCACCACCAGAAGGAGTGTGGAGACAGACGTGAGCCGGGTCCCCATGACACTGCTTAGCTCAAAACCAACCATTTCCCTGAACATTTCCATTCCATGGGCCAAAAAATGTGGTCCTTTGCTGAGGCCTGTTTCTATCCCTTGGAACCAGCATCTAGCCTGATCCACCAGCCTCGCCACGCCTCCTGCAGAGCACATAGGAACTAGCTTCCGGAGGCCCACAATGACCCTTCTTCTCACTCATCCTCGAGTGGTTTTGGGGACAGTGTTCTACCCACTTCCCAGACTCTCACCACTTGGCCAGCAGAACGAGGGGGTGGTTGGGGCCATGGACCAGACCCATGATGGAGTAGCCATAGTTGTGCCAGTCAATGACGAGTTTGCTTCCAAAAAGGCAGCCCACGAACCAGCAGACAGCAATGCCAGGCAGACCTGGGGGGTTCTAGGAAACACAGAGCCTTGAAGAGGAGGAAATCGGACCACAGTGGGCAATAAACCAAGTGAAAATAGTCACAACACACATGGTGATGAGTCTATTATTTTTACAGAGCTCCTTATAACAACAGAAGAAAGGCCCTCTCCATCATCAAAATAGGTGTAAAAAGTCATAAAAGAAACACAGTGGGCCAGGCTGTGCAGCTAATGCCTGTAATCTCAACACTTTGGGGGGCCAAGGCAGGAGGATCATTTGAGCCCAGGAGTTCACGACCAGCCTGAGCAACACCATGAGACCCCATCCCTAAAAAAAATTTAAAAATTAGCCAGGTGTGGTGGGACATGCCTGTAACCTCAGCTACTCAGGAGGCTGAGGAGGAAGGATCACTTTAGCCCTGGAGGATGAGGCTACAATTAAGCTACGATTGTGCCACTGCACTCCAGCCTGGGTGACCGAGGTAGACTCTGTCTCTAAAACAAACAAACAAGCAAACAGAACTAACCAACCTGAAAAGTCCAAGATCATCAATAATCAAGGAGGGAAAAACCAAAACAAAGAGATGCCATTTTTCACCTGTCAGAACGAAATTCTAAAAAAGTCTAAGCATCTGGTGACGGGAAGCATGGGGGAGAAGAGGCACCTCGACTCAGCAGGGGACAAACTGGCCCGACCTTACTGCAAAGCTATCCAGTAACATACACATTTTTTAAATGCATCAACTTTAATTGTATGCACAAGAGCAATTCCACTGCTAAGAATTTACCCTACGAAAGAAACTGGACTTATGTGAAAGGCATATGCTCACGGTGCTCTGCTTGGAACTGTCCTGTTTGTAAAAGTCAAAACCAAATCAGGAGGAATCTGAGTATCCAGTAACATGAAACTAAATACATCCAGTATGAAATAGCACCTATTGGAATTCAGTGCTGCCTGTTAAAAGAGGAAGGTGCGGGCACATTGGCTCCTGCCTATAATAGCAGCACTACGGGAGGCCGAGGCAGGCATATCACCTGAGGTCAGGAGTTCAAGACCAGCCTGGCCAACAGAGTAAAACCTCATCTCTACTTTAAAAAAGAAAAAGAAAAAGAAAACACGAAAATTAGCCAGATGTGGTCGTGGGTGCCTGTAATCCCAGCTACCCAGGAGGCTGAGGCAGGAGAATCACTTGAACCCGGGAGGCGGAGGATGCAATGAGCTGAGATCGCACCACTACACTCCAGCCTGGGCAACAGAGACTCTGTCTCAGGAAAAATAATAAATCAATAAATAAACCAAAGATGAAGGTGCTTCTATATATTAAAAATTGATTTAAAAAATAAAGAAAAAGAGGTATTCTTCCTTCAGCTAGAAAAGAAATTTTTTTTTATTTTGAGACGGAGTCTAGCTCTTCTGAAAAAAAAAATTTCATGGCGGCCAGGCGTGGTGGCTCAGGCCTGTAATCCCAGTGCTTTGGGAGGCCGAGGCAGGTGGATCACGAGGTCAGGAGTTTGAAACCAGCCTGGCCCCCATGATGAAACCCCATCTCTACTAAAAATACAAAAAATTAGCCAGGCATGGTGGTGCACACCTATAGTCCCAGCTACTCAGGAGACTGAGGCAGGAGAATTGCTTGAACCCAGCAGGTGGAAGTTGCAGTGAGCTGAGATTGCACCACTGCCCTCCAGTCTAGGTGACAGAGTGAGACTCCATCTCAAAAAAAAAAAAAAAAAAAGTGATAAAGGGAAAAGGTTAAAGTATAACTATAGAACCAGACTGACTACCTAGGTTCAAATCCTGATTCCACCACGTCCTACCTGTATGGCAATGGGCTACTTACAGAACCCTTCTGGGTCTAGGTTTTCTCATCTAAATAAGAACAACCTTAAGAAACAGGTTCTTATATTACCTAAATGTAATACTTCTTAGGGTTACTGTGAAGACTAAAAGAGTTAATACATGGAAAATGCTTACACAGTCAGTATAATGTAACACTCTATCTGTAATGACACAGAAAGCATGGATAGGTGCCATCAATAGACACCACAGACTCCTGCTCATGTCTTTAAATATTTACACACAGAACACACACACACACACACGAATATGCAATATATTACCAATTTGTGCATGTTTTTAAAAGCTGGAAAGTAAACTGTTAACATGGTTCTGATAGAGGGAGGAAGAGGCTGATACATACCTGGAGAAAGATATAGGTACCTGGCTCACACCACATCAACTTCCACAGCAAATACACGGCCTGAAATAAAACTTTGACTCCGTACTGGAAAACTCGGGGCCCAACTGCAAGTCAGAAAACAACTGTGACTACCAAAGGAGCTTCTGGCAATCTGCAAGAGTTTTCTTCTTTTTTCTTTCCTTTTTTTTTTTTTTTTTTTTGAGACAGAGTCTCGCTCTGTAGCCCATGCAATGACATGATCTCAGCTCACTGCAACCTCTACCTCCCAGGTTCAAGTGATTCTCCTGTCAGCCTACAGAACAGCTGGGATTACAGGCGCCCACCACTATACCCAGCTAATTTTTGTATTTTTAGTAGAGACAGGGCTTCATCATGTGAGGCTGGTCTCGAACTCCTGACCTCAGGTGATCCGCCTGCCTCGGCCTCCCTAAGTGCTGGGATTACAGGGGTGAGCCACCATACCCAGCCTCTGCAAGACTTTTTAAACAAACACCCCCCACCCCCAACCCATGGATTCAGAGGAATCTGGAGTTGACTGCACCCTACCTGCAAGACTCTGAAGTTCTGTCAACCCCACAATTTGAATTCTGTTGCTCTGCAAGAGCTCATCATGGGGTTTGGAGTCTGAAAAGGAGAATGATCCCTTTAATGTACCAGAAGCAGCAATCTAAAGTCAGATAATCTCCCAGCTCAAGCTGAATCATGGAGAGTGTTTTGGAAAATAAGATTTTTCAAAACCTCTCTCTGTTCCTCACTAGCCAGAACAGAGAATGTGGCCAATTCTTGTTCAGATTCCTCTAGAAAGCCCACAGGGAGAGGGCCTGAATCTTACCTACCTTCACTTAACACAATGCCTGGCACACAGCAGGTGCGCAATTAAACTAGATTCTCTGGATGGTGGACTTTTCCCACCACAGGGAGATCCCTAGGAAGTCCCACTCTACCTCATGACCCTAGGATAGCAGACTCTCTAAACAGGGATCAAAGGCAACAAATGCTGTTCCCACTCCTCCCTGAGATGGGGTTAAGCGACCCTCTCAAGATACCAATGTGGAGAATAATGAAGGAGCAGACACCCCTGCCCTGCACACTGTGGGGAAAAGCTGGGCATGAAGAACAAACGAAACATCTGTCTGCAGAGCTCTGCGTGGAGGGATGAGGAATGAGAGAGATATGCGGCTTGTCAGCTCAGACAAAGCCTGACAAGGGTAGCTGCACGCGGACACAGCTACCAGCACTGGCCCTGGAGTCCCACGCACCGGGGTTCCACTTACTAAAATTAAGTGAGACCACGCAATGGCTTCACTTAACACAGTCCTGACACGTGGCAAGACGAACGCCGGCTGTAAGACCTGCCCAGCCTGCAGAACCCGTTCCACCAATCCCGGAGAGCTGCCCAAAGGCGGCGACAAAACGAGCACTTCCGCCTCGACTCCCCCGGGCGGTTAGAGTCGAGCGTCAAACGCTGAGAAAGCATCCTCCCACCCAGACCCTTGGGCACTCACTGCAGAACCCTAGGAGGGTCACCGAGAAGCCGTGCTTGGCCAACGACAGCACGTGGTACTGCATGCGGGGGCTGCGGCCCACGTCGCCTAGCACAACGGCTACTACGTGCCGGGCCGCGCGCCCCCGCCGCCAGCGCTTCCATCCTCCCAGCAGTAGCAGCGGCAGCAGCAGACACAGCGCTGGCAGTACGAAGCAAGACGCCGCCATTTTGGCGGGCAGCAGTCACGTGACCGCGCTTCCGCGGGCCGGCGCGCTCGGTGTGCGCAGTCGCAGACCAAGTGTCCGAAGTGCGCCGAGAAAAGGCCGGATGGGGACGCGGTTCTCTAAGAGGGGTCCGGGGAACCCCGTGGAGCCCCTCAGGGCGAAGAACTGTGAGTAGCAGGACACACGTACGTACACCAGATTCCCTACACACCAGTGTGTTTCCCCCACTAAAGTAAAGCTGTTACTGTATTGGGATGTAAGAACTCTCTTCAGGGTTCTAAAATAATTTCAAAATATGGTGAGACAAAAATTTGGGTGAATCTTATCCTAATACTGAGGAAGGAGTCAGACGCTGACAAGTACGAACTGTGGAGTTACATCTATATATATAAAAGCCAGTCCTTGCTGTTAGAAGTCAGGGGCTGGTAACATGGGTGCGCTGCATTTGGGGTGGCACCTCAAGCCGCATCTTACCTGCCCATTTTCCAGGGTGTACATCACACTTAATAAAACATTTAAAAGGTAGAGAGGGGATGCTTATAATCCCTGCACTTTGGGAGGCTGAAGTGGGCAGATCACTTGAGGTCAGGAGTTTGAGACCAGCCTGGCCAAAATGATGAAACCCCCCTCTCTACTAAAAATAAAAAATTAGCCAGTGTGGTGGCACATGCCTCTAGTCCCAGCTACTTGGGAGGCTGAGGCAGGAGAATCGCTTGAACCCGGGAGGTGGAGGTTGCAGTGAGCCGAGATCACACCACTGCTCTCCAGGCTGGGTGACAGAGTGAGACTTCATCTCCAAAAAAAAACAAAAAGTAGAGAAGGGAAAGGACAAACAAGGAAGTAAACACCATCATGATTTTGTGTAAGTATCCGTGACTAGAAGGAAAATTTCCCCAATGACCCTCCAATTTCACCTCCCAAAGTAGCCATAGTAGGAGTTTAATGTATGTCCCTGTGACTGCCTGTTATTAGTCCATTTCCATGCTGCTGATAAAGACATACCCAAGACTGGGCAGTTTACAAAAGAAAGAGGTTTAATGGACTTACAGGTGCACATGGCTGGGGAGGCCTCACCATCGTGGCAGAAGGCAAAGAGGAGCAAGTCCCCTCTTACATAGTTGGCAGCAGGCAAAAAGAGAGCTTGTGCAGGAAAACTCCTTCTTATAAAACAATCAGGCCTCGGGAGCCTGAATCTCTATCACCAGAACCAGACAGGAAAGACCTGATCCCATGATTCAGTTACCTCCTACTGGGTCCCTCCCACAAACATGGGAATTCAAGACGAGATTTGGGTGGGGACACAGCCAAACCATATCACAGTCTTTTCTCTTTGAAAGCAGTCCGTTGCAGAGAAACACCAAGAGCTCACTTGTAATGCTACCCCATTGCCTCTATTTAGGAGCTGCCCCAGAATCTGCAGAGCCACCACCCACACCGTATTCAACAAACAAACAAGACAGCAGCTCCTCCCCTGCTGAGGACCACAGGCAGCACCCGAAGGACAGGGTAGCAGTGTGGATGTGGCTCCCAAGTGTCCCTGGGCTCAGCTCAAGGCTTGGCACACTGGTTTTTGTTTTTTTTTTTTTTTTTTTTGAAATGGAGTCTCACTCTGTCACCCAGGCTGGAGTGCAGTGGTGTGATCACAGCTCACTGCAACCTCCTCCGCCTCCCACATTCAAGCAATTCTCCTGCCTCAGCCTCCCAAGTAGCTGAGATTACAGGCACGTGCCATCATGCTCTAATTTTTTGTATTTTTAGTAGAGATAGGGTTTTGTCATGTTGGCCAGGCTGGTATTGAATTCCTGAGGTCAAGTGATCCGTCCACCTCAGCCTCCCAAAGTGCTGGGATCACAGGCATGAGCCACCGCTCCTGGCCTATGTATCTGTTTTTGGTTTGTCATCACCATAGTTCTCATTCTCTTAGATCATCAGAGCAGAAGGGGCTTCCCCAAGAGGCGATGTTATTCATCCATAAAAAAGAATAAAGTACTCATATGTGCTACAACACGTAGGAACCTTGAAAACATCGTGCTGAGTGAGAGAAGCCAGACACAAAAGGCCATGCACTGTGTGATTTCATTTCTATGAAACAGCTAGAATAGTTCCATCCATAGACACAGAAAGCTGATTCATAGCTGCCAGGGGCAGGGAGGGGAGAATAGGGAGTTTCTGTGAATGGGTATGGGATTTCTTTCTGGGGTGGCAAAAACATTCTGGAGGTAGACCAGTGATGGCTGCACAACTTTGTGAATATACTAAAAACCCCTGCGAAACTGTATACATTTAAAGGGTGAATTTTATGGTATGTGAATAATACCGAAATGTTGTAAACAGATGCTCAGTGCTGCAAAGAAAGATCAGCACTGTTGGAAGTAGAAAAGTGCCTTATTAAAGTTTCCTTTCTTGTTAAAGAATAAGTGTGCTTAAAAAAAAAAAAGTGTGCTAATAACTTTGTTAAGCCTTATCCTACGTAGCTGTTATACCTGCCATGCTTACAGGCACGTAGTACATTCTATGTCCTTGTACTTTAACCAAGATATTTGTGCTGGACCCGCTCACGGGCATGTCCCAGCTCTCCATTGCTTTTACCTGTTTAGAAAAGTTTTAAGTTGTTAGCCAGTCAGGTTTTAATTTAGATTATGAGGTCTGGCGCCAGCCAATGGAGATCAGACACAGCAGTAAGGATGACCCCAAATGAGTAAGAAATAAATTTGTGTGTTTTCCTTTGTTCTTTGTACTCTAGTGGCAAGATGGCTAGGGAGAGTACCTTTCCTGCAGCCCAAAAAGTAAAAATTGTGTTACTGAAAGATCCTTTGTCTCGGTGCTATTTTTTCTTTGCAGCACCAAGCATCTATTTCCAGCATCTATTTCCAACAAGCACTGAGACAAAGGATCTCTTAGCAAGCAATTTATACTTTTTTACTTCCTGCACTGCAGGAAGGGTACTCCCGCTAACCATCTTGCCACGAGAGTACAACCATCAAAGGAAAGCAGACATATTTGTCTCTTAAGCTTTTGGAGTCATCCTTACTGCTGTATCTGATCTCTGCTGGCTGGAGTCAGACCTCACAATCTAAACTAAAACCTGATTGGCTAACAACTTAAAACTTCTCTAAACAGGTGAAAGTAGTGGAGAGCTGAGACATGCCTATGAGCACATCCAGCACAGACATTTTGGCTAAAGTACAAGGACGTAGAATGTACTACGTGCCTGTAAACATGGCATGTCTAACAGCTACATAGGATAGGACTTAACAAAGAGTTATTAGCACACTTACGATTTATTCTTTAACAAGAAAGGAAACTTTAAAGAGGAACTTTTCTGCTTCCCACACACAGTAAGCCTGTCATTAAAGATATTTCAGGATTCAAATATCTAAAAACACTCCAGGGGTAGAAAAAAGAGCTATGATGAAATTAAAAGGTTGATTCCTGCTGAGAAGTGGTGTTTAAAAAAAAGACACAAACAGAAAAAAAATAAAAAGTTGAGAAAACCTGTCGCCTGCACATAGAGAGCATCAAATATACACTTTAGTGGTGGTCTTTTTATTATTACAGTTATTATTACAGATTTATTATTATTGTTATGTCATCTCTTTTTTTTTTTTTTTTTTTTTGAGACAGAGTCGCACTCTGTCACTCAAGCTGCTGGAGTACAGTGGCACAATCTCGACTCACTGCGATATCCACCTCCTGGATTAGAGTGAAATAAATAAGGATGCTAGGTCCTCACTCTCTGCCGTGGTTTAAATGTGTGCACTGAAGTTCATATACTTGAACCTTAATTCTTTTTTTGTTTGTTTTTTGAGATGAAGTCTCGCTCTGTTGCCCAGGCTGGAGTGCAGTGGTGCAATCTCGGCTCACTGCAACTCCCCGTCCCAGGTTCAAGCCATTCTCCTCCCTCAGCCTCCTGAGTAGCTGGAACTACAGGCGTGTGCCACCACACCCAGCTATTTTTTTGTATTTTTAGTAGAGATAGGGTTTCACCACATTGGTCAGGTTGGGCTGGAACTCCTGACCTCATGATCCACCCTCCTCGGCCTCCCAGAGTGCTGGGATTACAGCCTTGAGCCACTGTGCCCAGCCAGAACCTTAATTCTCAATGCCACAGTGTTGAGAGGTGGGACCTCTCATGAGGACTCTGCCCCCACGAATGGATTCATGCTGTTATTGCAAAAGTGGGTTCCTGATAAAGGAATGAGTTTAGCTTCTTTCTCTTCTCTCTCTCTCTAGCCCTTCTGCCTTCCACCATGAGATCATATAGCAAGAAGACCCCCACCAGATGCAGCCCCTTAAGCCTGGACTTCCCAGCCTCCAGAACTATGAGCTAAACGAATTTGTTTTCCTTATAAATTACTCAGTCTCAGGTGTTCTGTTGTGGTAGCACAAACCTAAGACACTGCCCAGTATAGCAGCTACATGTGACTATCAAGCACTTGAAATGTGGATAGTCTGAAATGAAATTGCTGGGCCTGGCATGGTGGCTTATGCCTGTAGTCCCAGCTACTTGGGAGACTGAGCCGGGAAGCTCCCTGAGCCCAGGAGCTCGAGACTACAGTGAACTATGATCACACCACTGCACTCCAACCTGGGAAACAGAGTGAGACCCTGTCTCTTAAAAATAAAATAATAAAATAAACGTGGATGTAAACCACTCAATTTCAAAGACTTAGCATGAGAAAAATAAAAAGAAATCATTTCTATATTGATTAAAGATGTGATTATAATATTTTAAATATTGGGTCAGATAAAACAGATGGTTAAAATTCACTTCACCTGCTTATTGCCGCTTCTTAAATGTGGCTACTAGGAAATTTTGCGATGCACACGTGGCTCACCTTTGTAGCTCCAATTCTATTTCAACTGGACGGTGCCCTCCTGAGGGAGTTTGCCTCAGTTCAAGGCAGATGTGCCCTCAAATGAATTTGCTTCAAATTTATTTAAAACAAAGCCTGAGCGTCGTGGCTCATGCCTGTAATCCTAGCAGTTTGGGAACCTGAGGAGGGTGGATCACTTGAGCCCAGGAGTTCAAGACCAGCCTGGGCAACATAGTGAAACCCTGTCTCTGTAAAAAATACAAAAATTGGCTTGGCACAGTGGCTCACACCTGTAATCCCAGCACTTTGGGAGTCTGAGGCAGGCAGATCACGAGGTCAGGAGTTTGAAACCATCCTAGCCAACATGGTCTCAAATCCCTGACCTCGTGATCTGCCCATCTCTACTGAAAACACAAACATTAGCCAGGCATAGTGGTGGGCACCTGTAATCCCAGCTATTCAGGAGGCTGAGGCAGGAGAATTGCTTAGACCCGGAAGGCGGAGGTTGCAGTGAGCCAAGACCTCACCATTGCACTCCAGCCAGGGCAGCAGAGTGAGACTCTGTCTCAAAAAAATAAAATACAAAAATTAGCCAAGCATGGTGGCACATGCCTGTAGTCCCAGCTATTCAGGAGGCTGAGGCAGGAGGATCTATTAAGCCCAGGAGGTCAAGGCTGCAGTGAGCTATAATTACACCACTCCACTCCAGCCTGGGCAAGAGAATGAGACCCTATTTCAAAAAACAAAGAAAGAAAAAGAAGTTTTTTTGCTTTCAGAGCTTTTGGATTTCTGTGTTGAATTGCAATTGCTGGATCAAAGATCTAGCCTGTCAGCCTGGAGAACCAGGGCCAAGAAGTACAGGGTGGCACCCCTCTCCCCAGCATAACAGGGACGGCAGGCTCTACGCCCAGGACTGGCCTGCCCGCCACTGCCTCACCGTCTTCCCCCTGCAGCACCCTTCCCAGATCCCTTTGAACCGGCCGCCCCAGGCTTCTTGGCAGCCCTGCGGGGCCACTTGTCTTCAGGTCTGCCAGGGGAGGTGGGGAGGAGGCGGGCGGAGAGCGTGCAGAGGCGGCTTGGGCTGGGCCAGAGCTTGGGGTGCTGAGCCTGTGACCAGCTGTGAGCAGAACCCAGCCATGGCCAGCCCGGGGCTGCTGTTCCTGCTCTTCCTGACGGCCCTGCCCCCGCTGTGGTCCTCCTCACTGCCAGGACTGGACACTGCCGAAGCTACGGCCACCATCGCAGGCCTGATCTTGTCTGCGCTGGAGAGAGCCACCGTCTTCCTAGAGCAGAGGCTGCCCGAAATCAACCTGGATGGCATGGTGGGAGTCCGGGTGCTGGAAGGTGAGTGAGCCCCCGTTCCCCTGGCTGGACACTAGGAAGCTAACTCTCAGCTTTGTCCTCTGCCCTGCTCTGTACGCCTGAGACTTGGCAGCCTTCTGGCCCCAGAATAATCTGCCTCAACTATAGGAGACAGGAAGAGAAGCCAGGGGCTGGCTTTTCCTCGGGGGTGTGACCCAGCTGTTTGAAATTTTTTAGAAGTAGGAAAGATTTAAAGGCAACATGGGGAAGGATTTGGAAATCATCATTTTCTAAGAAGGAAATGATCCGTTTGACAGCCCCTCCTGACACGCTACAAACAAGGGGAGTAGAGAGAGTGCCCCATACATGGATATTTGTGGGAAGGTCCCTCCTCTTGAGTGAGGTGGCTGTGGACAAACTGACGACCCTCAAGATCAGGTTCCAACCCCGCTTCCTCCACTTCCATCCAAAGCCTCCTGAAGGTTCTGCAAAAACAGTCAAGTGTTTGTTTAGCTTTCAGAGGTATAAGATCCCCAAGAAGGGGGCTGGAGACAGGCCAAGGCAAACACACACATGCGCACATCTCACACACACACACATGCACCTCACACACAAGCATGCATGCACACACGTACACACACAGGCACATCACGCACACATGCATGCACACACATCACAAACACACATCACAAACACACAAACACGCATGCATGTACACACACATCACACACACAAGCACGCATGCACACACACACCATGAGTTTCTGTGGGCCCCTCCTTGCAGGCCACCCTGAGCAAAGTGACAAAGACCCTGGGTTTGGTATCAGCAGGGGCTCTGGGCTGGCCCCGGCACCCAGGCCAGGCAGTGGGCATCGCCCCACATCACTCTTTTTGTGTTGCCAGAGCAGCTTTCCACTCGGCCGGAACTCAGAAGTGGCAGGAGAGGCACTGGGATAGTCTGCTTCCTCGCAGCCACATGCCCCCACCAAGTGTCCTCTCCCCATCCCTCATCCTCCACGTGGCATCCTGGAGAGCCCTGAGATCATGCTCCCTCCCCTGCTGGCCAGGACTAAGGTGAGGCCAGAGATATACCCAGGGTCCAATTCATTTAACCAGCCCTGTCTCATAGCTCTTCTGGAAATTCAGCTGCAGCAGCAGCCCACAGACTGGAGTGCGGTGGCACCATCATAGCTCACTGTAGCCTCCAATGCTCGCTCAAGTGATCCTCCCACCTCATCCTTCCGAGTAGCCAGGATTACAGGCATGCGTCACCATACCTAGCTAATTTTTTAAAAATTTTTTGTAGAGTTAGAGTCCTGCTGTGTTGCCCAAGCTGATTTCAAATTCCTTCCCTCAAGCAATCCTCCTGCCTTGGCTTCCCAAAGTGCTGAGATTATAGGCATGAGCCACTCTGCCCAACCTAATGCCTCTAATGGAGGAAGGGGCCCACCAAGGCTGAGATGTGGCCTTGCAAATGGGCATTGGGTTCTTCCTGGGCACCTGCCATGGGTAACTGACTGAGCAGCTTGGAGAGGAGTGATTTGTTTTCCTCATTCCATAGGCGAGGGAACAGAGGCAGAGAGAGTTCAACAGCCTCCCGACGCCTCACAGTGGATGGCTGGTGGGGTCGGTCTAGGACAAACCCACCCAGGTACACCAGTCTCTTGAGGGCGAGTGGCATTGCACTGACTCGTGTCCAGCCCCCATGCCAAGCACAGTAGTGGGTGTGCAGCAGGTGTTGAACAAGCATTCATAGAACCAAGGGACAGAATCTTGTCATCAGGGGCAGGTGGCTTCCATGGGGGCAAGTGCTTTCTGGGGCGCATGTGGTAGTTAAAGCTTCGGTTCACTAAGTATCTGCTCAACGTGGGCACAACCCAGGTGCGTTGCATGTGTACTTCAGTGCCCTCTCCCCGTCATCCCTGAGGTTACACCCATTATTATTGTCCTCTTTTATCAATGAAAGGAGGAGGCTCTCTTAATCATGACTGAGTAGCGTTCACTGGGAAAGCGGCACCACCCTGGCCTCAGACCAGGGTCCTCCCTCCTTGCAGCCGCAGTGAGCCCAGCTTCTCTGCCCACACCCTGTCCCACAGCCACTGTCCCTTCCCCTTGCAATAGTCTTGCTGCATAACAGATTCCCCAGGAATTCAGCCACTTAGCACAACCACAACAGTGAACTGTGACCAAAAGGAAGCAAAGGCGGTGCCAGTGCCTAGAACAGGGCTTCAGAACCGGTCTGCCCGGGTTCAAATCCTGGATCTCCCCAAACTGGCTGCATGGCACTGAGTTATCTGCCCTGGTGGAGTTTGGATTTCCTCCTCCTTCAACCGCAGCTGGTGGATGGGAATATCACATGATCATGCACATATATCACATGGGATGATGTGTCTATGTCATCTTACCAGTGGGGCTCCGTACTTGTCAGCTACTGCCGTTTCCATCTCTCCCAAGCATCGAGTATGCTTGACTGACAGCAACGGCCTCCTCGTCTGTCTCTCTCTAAACAATGAGCTGTCCGTGGGCAGGGTCCAAGTCCCACTGCAGCGGTCCCCAACCTTTTTGACACCAGGGACTGGTTTTGTAAAAGGCAATTTTTCCATGGACCAAGGTGGAGGGAAGGGTTTCGGGATGATTCAAGTACATTACATTTATTGTGCACTTTATTTTTTAATTTATTTATTTTGAGACAGCATCTCGCTCTATCGCCCAAGCCCCAGTGCAGGCACCACCTCAGCTCATTGCAACCTCCAGCTCCGGGTTCAAGTAATTCTCCTGCCTCAGCCTCCCACATAGCTGGGACTACAGGCACCCGCCACCACACCCGGCTAATTTTTGTATTTTTGGTAGACAGAGTTTTACCATGTTGGCCAGCCTGGGTCTTGAACTCCTGGCCTCAAGCGATCTGCCTGCCTCGGCCTCCCAAAGGGCTGGGATTACAGGTGTGAGACACCGTGCCCAGCCCACTTTATGTTTATTGTTATTACATTAAAATATATAATTATACAACTCGCCTGTAGGGCCACTGCCCTATAGGGCTGTGGGGTGTTCCCTATTGCTGTATTGAGACACTGGATCCAAGAAATAAAGAGACAGGACACAGAAAGACTGGAAAAGACAGCTGGACTCAGGGGGCCACGCCACTTACAAGCAGAGAAAGGTGAGGCCCCGAACGTCCAGAAGCATCTGTATTTATTAGGTACGAGGCAGAGGGAAGGGTCGTGAGTGAGGTCATCTATAGGCTTAGTGATAGGGCACACATAATCACGTGAGTAGCAAGTGAGGAGTCCACCCCATTAGATCACCTGAGCAGAGAGGTGGGCCATGCACAGGAGGGAGCTGTGCCGTGCACAGTAGTAGAGGGTCATGTACAAAAAAAGGGTCCACCCCCATTAGGCCACCGAGGCAAGGAGGTGAGCAGTGTGCAACAAGTGCTGTGCGCAGCACTTCTTATCAGGGCTGGAGACTTCAAAGGATTCCTATTGAAGGATGCTGTAAACCAAGGCAGTGGGAGCTCACAGAGTGGGCCCTTCTCGAAGGTATCTTATAGGAGGATGATTTGAGCCAGCACAGTAGCGAGAAAAGCTGACAGGGTGTACAGCCGCCGTGGTGCGATTACACCAGAGGGGTTCTTCTCCCTTGGTTGTTCACGGGATCTCAGGCCTGAGGCCTGCTTTCCACAAGAACTGGATGCAAGGTACTGCCACTCCTTTTCAGGAGGAATAACTCTTGCTCCAAGCCGGCCATGCAGCGGGTACTGAGTGCTGCCATCTAGGCCCTGACCTGCCATATAGCATGTGCCCTTTCAGGCAGGGACGCTACCGCCTGGGTCCTCGATTCTTGTCCTGGCCTGGCTGTTTTTCCCAAGTACTTGCTTCTGCTCTGTGACTGCTCTAGGCGTTCCTCCTACTACGAACTACTGTATGGTTATATAGAAGGATTATATAAATCAGCACTAAGTGTGTCTGTACAGCTCCGACTACAATCCGTTACATGATTATATAGAAAGATGGTATGGAACTAAGTATGACTATATATATAAGCTAGATATAAGTAAGCAGTAAGTTATACTTCAGGCACTAATTGTGCCTGGGGTCTGCACCGCTCTCCTTCCTCGGTGCCCATGTTAGGGGTTACCCACACTCGCTATAACGTAGAATCAATGGAAACCCTGAGATTATTTTCCTGCAACTAGATAATCCCATCTGGGGGGATGGCAGACAATGACAGATCGTTGGACATTAGATCCTCATAAAGTGTGTGCAACCTAGATCCCTCAATAGGGTTCACACCCCTGTGAGAATCTAACGCAGAAGCTGATCTGACAGGAGGCGGAGCTCAGGCAGTAACAAGAGTGAGTGATGGGAGTGGCTGTAAATTACAGACTCACCCACTACACGCCCCCTGCTGTGCAGCCCCATTCATAACAAGCCTAGACCAGTGCCGGACTGAGCGCTGGGGACCCCTGTCCTGTTGGACTTCGTAGACCTGGTGCAGTCACAGGAGGAGACACTGACATACTGGGGGCCACTCCCTGTCGGCACACCCAAGGCTGTACTTCTTCCCTGCGGGTTTGCCCACGGCGGGGCTGAGCAGAGGGGGCATGCAGCATCCTTCTTAACTTAGCCCGTTTTCCCTAACAAGGCTCCTACCTGATGGCAGCTGCCCTACCTCTCAGCCCTGCATGGATGCTCTCACTCCTGTCTCCCCAGTCAATTTCTGGCCACCTCTGAATCTTCACCATTCTCTCCCACCTCAACAAAGCCACTGCTAGCCCACAGGGTACCCCTGTGGGAATCAGAAGGAGGTACTTTCTTCCTAAAGTCACTTGACAGCCATCTGCTGGGAAATTGTGTTACTGTGTATACAAACCCATGATCCAAATGTGCATTGCCCTTGTGCAGTGTACAACCTGCTCACCTGTACACAGTGGTTCTCCACCCTGCAACCTGAATCCCTCCCTCATTATTCATCATGCACAGCAGACCCCAAGTCTCCTTAATGCATAGTAATGGCTGAACTTTACTAAGTGCTTACTCTACACTATGGATAAGACTAAGTCCTCTCCGCACATTTGCTCACTCTATCCTCATAACCCCCTCCAAGAAGTAAGGACTATCATTATTCCCGTTTTACAGACAAAGAAAGTGAGATGGAGAGAAATTAAATTACTTTCTCTGGTCATCCAGCAAGAGAGTATCTGAGTCAAGGATTGGAGGATTTGGACCTCAGGTACCAAGGATGTGAACCCAGGCCCGCCTCCAGAAACCACGCTCTCAGCCACCACCTTCTGCCACTCTGACTCCCATTCTCAGCGCCCAGATCACCCTATCTGGCCTCATTTCCAGTCAGCTCAGCAAATCCTTCCCCGCTGTGTGCTGGAGGAGGCAGAGAGGCTCCCTGGAAGCATGAGACCTTGGAGGACTTTTTTTTCCTGTCCTAAGGCAAAAAAAAAAAAAAAAAAGTACCAACTCCAAATGGTAGAATGAATGAACTCTGATCCCTTCCAGAGCAGCTAAAAAGCGTCCAGGAGAAGTGGACCCAGGACCGCCTGCTGCAGCCACTGAGCCTGCGAGTGGGGACGCTGGGGGAGAAGCTGGAGGCTGTCATCCAGAGATCCCTCCTCTACCTCAAGCTGAGTGACCCCAAGTACCTAAGAGGTGAGCACCCACAGGGGTGTCCCATTCCTTCTGGAATACTGACTCTGGGGATATTGACTTTAATAACCCAGCATGGGCTCTCCCAGGGCAAGGCTGGGCTGGGACAGTCCGTCACCGACTTCTACCTGTCTGCTGAGCAAGCCACAGACGAGCCCTGGGGACATGCGGTCATCCTTGGCTTCAGAGTCCAGTGGCCTCTCCCGCCCACACAGAGGGCTGCAGAGTAGGCAGTTGTCTTCTCTCACGCGTTCAGCGCATGCCTGAGCTTGGGGTCCTTGTCCTAGACCAGAGCAGAGAGGCTGGGCAGGGCTGGGCTATCCCAGAGGGGAGAGGGTCTAAAAGGCCATTTGACCCTTTGCACAGCAAACAGTAGTGTCCTCTGTCACCAAATAATTTTAATCCATTTCGTTAAATGTCAGAAGAAATTCCTGAAGTTGTCCACACTCTATTTTTATGATTTTTAGTAGAGACGGGGTTTCACCATGTTGGCCAGGATGGTCTGGATCTCTTGACCTCATGATCTGCCCACCTCGGCTTCCCAAAGTGCTGGGATTACAGCCGTGAGGCACTGCAGGCACTGTACCCGGCCAATTTTTATTTATTTATTTATTTATTTATTTTTGAGATAGAGTCTCCTTCTGTCACCCAGGCTGAAGTGCAATGGCGTAATCTCAGCTCACTGCAACCTCCACCTCCCAGGTTCAAGCGATTCTCCTGCCTCAGCCTTTTGAGTAGTTGGGATTACAGGTGCCCGCCACCAGCTAACTGAGCATCCTTGACTAACAGCAACAGCCTCCCCGTCTCTCTCTCTAAACAGTGAGCTCCCTGTGGGCAGGGTCAAAGTCCCCCTGCAGCGGTCCCCAACATTTTTGACAACAGGGACTGGTTTTGTAAAAGGCAATTTTTCCATGGACCAAGGTGGAGGGGAGGGTTTCAGGATGATTCAAGTACATTACATTTATTGTGCACTTTATTTTTTTATTTTTTATTTTTATTTATTTATTTTGAGATGAAGTCTCGCTCTGTCACGAAGGCTGGGGAGAGTAGCTAATTTTTCTTCTGTAGCTAATTAGGAGGCAGAGAGACTCCCAGGAAGCATTAGACCTTGGAGTATTTTTCCTTAATAAATAGTAATGGCTGACTTTTCTTCTATATTTTTAGTAGAGACGGGGTTTCACCAAGTTGGCCAGGCTGGTTTCGAACTCCTGACATCAGTTGATCCGCCTGCCTTGGCCTCCCAAAGTGCTGGGCTTACAGGCATGAGCCACCGAGCTCAGCGCCACACTATTTTTCAGAACAGTGGGGTTTATCTCTCTCATGCCTTATGGCCACTGAGTATCTCTCTCCTCATGAGCCCCAAGTGACCCTACAAAAGGTCCCATCTTGTAAGCCTGGCTGAGCTGTTCCTTGATGGCAAGAGGGGGCACATATAACCAGCCCATCATGCTGCTACAATCCCATCCCCTCTGCTCTCCGCTCCCATCGGACTTGTGGGGTGGGTGAGTGGGGAGGTAGCCAGGCCACAGTTCATGCTGACACGGCAGCCCAGCCACAGGGAACACAGCCCAGGCCTTCCCAGCACAGGCCCACCTTTCCACTGTTGAGATCTGCCACCCTCTCCCAGGCCTGGTCCCTAACACTGTTCCCACCTATGTCATCCTAAAGATGCCCTATCACTAGGCATCTGTTTTGTAAGAGATCCACTTTCTCACCCAACCAAAGGAGTCTACTAAATCACCTCCCCACTAACCCCACCTCCCCACGTGTTTTCTTTTTCTTAGAGACGGTCTTGCTTTGTCTCTTTTTTTTTTTTGAGACAGAGTCTCTTACTCTGTCTGTCGCCCAGGCCGGGGTGCAGTGGCATGATCTTGACTCACTGCAATCTCTGCTTCCTGGGTTCAAGCTATTCTCCTGCCTCAGCCTCTCAGTAGCCGGGACTACAGGCATGTGCCACCACACCTGGCTAATTTTTATATTTTTAGTAGAGATGAGGTTTCGATACGTTGGCCAGGCTGGTCTTGAACTCCTGACCTCAAGTGATCCGCCCACCTCAGCCTCCCGAAGGCCGCAACACCATCTCTACTAAATATACAAAAAAAAATTAGTGGGACGTGTTGGCACGAGCCTGTAGTCCCAGCTACTTGGGAGGCTGAGGCAGCATGATCACTTGAACCCAGGAGGCAGGGGTTGCAGTGAGCCAAGATTGCACCACTGCACTCTAGCCCAGGTGACACGGCAAGACTCTGTCTCAAAAAAAAAAAATGCTGATCATAGCTCACTGCATTCTCCAACTTCTAGACTCATGCAATCTTCCCGCCTCAGCTGGGACTGCAGGTGCACACCACCATACCTGGCTACATTTTTTATTTTTGTAGAGACAGAGTCTTGCTATGTTGCCTAAGCTGGTCTTGAACTCTGGGCCTCAAGCGATCTTCCTTCCTGAGCCTCACCAAGTGCTGGGATGACAGGTGTGAGCCCTGTGCCTGGGAAACTAACCCTTATCTGGAGCTTCCACGGGATGCAATGGGCTTAATCAAAGCTGTCCCAACACTGTTCCTAATGATTAGGGGGCAAATGGTTTTATAAGCAAAAGGAGCTTTCTTGAGTTTTTCAAACCCAATCTGGGACCAGCAGACAGGGCTCAGAGCCCCGAGCTGTACCTGCCCATGGGCAGGGCTGCAGGAGGGGGTGGGGGCACTAGGGTGGGTGGCCCACTGCTCCTGGGTGGCCCCCACACCGCACCCAGCCTCACCTACCTGTCCTCTCTGCCAGAGTTCCTGCCGACCCTGCAGCCCGGGTTTTGGAAGCTCCCACATGCCTGGACCCGCACCAATGCCTCCTTGGTCTACCCCATGTTCGAGCCCCAAGACTCGTTCTCGGAGGAGAGCAGCGACATGTGCCTGGTGCAGCTGCTGGGAACCGGGTGGGCCCCCAACTCACCTATTTGCTGGAAACACAAAACACTCCACTGCTCCTGTCCCACTCGTTTTTCTCCAAGGGCTGAAGCCAAGGGTTTGTGCAGATCCGGTGCAGCTCCCTGAAGCTGCCGGGCACTGCCCTCTCCCACTCCAGTGGGGTCCCCCTTGCTCCAGCCGCCCACTGGTCTCCCATGCCACAGCGGGTCTTCCAGCAGCCATGGCGGAACACCCACCTCCAGGTCCCCGGACAAAGCCCCCATTCCTCTCCGCCCTTCCAAGTCCCCAGCCCCCTAGATGCCGCTTTTCAGACTCTCCAAGGCTCCCCCCATTCAAAGACTTTGCTCCCCGCACCCACCCACTAGGCCTCAGGAGGTCTGCCCCACCTCCAAACCCCATCCTACCTCTGACCGCAGCACATGGCAGACCTCCTGTGAGGGCCTCTCCGGCACCTTGTATAGCCACAGGTGCAATTTGCATTTGGACTGTGGGCCTGTCCCCATCCCCAGTGAGGTTGCAGGTCCAGGAAGACAGGACCGAGCCTACTTGGGCTCCTCATTTTATCCGGGTGCTGGATGGGCCTGGAGCAAGGCCCCAGGGCAGCCCTGGGTGCAGGTGCCCCTGGACAAAGTGGGCAGGAGGTGCCCAAGCCACGTCCTCTCAGCTTCCTTCAGGACAATGCTTGGGCCAGGACACAGCTGGATTCACAGAGGGCTTGGCCCCAGCCAGGGCCCCTGGTTTTGTTTTTTGTTTTTTTTTTGAGAAGGAGTCTCGCTCTGTCGCCAAGCTGGAGTGTAGTGGGGAGATCTCGGCTCACTGCAACCTCCACCTCCCAGGTTCAAGTGATTCTCCTGCCTCAGTCTCCCAAGTAGCTGGGACTACAGGCACCAGCCACCACGCCTGGCTAATTTTTATAGTTTTAGTAAGACGGGGTTTCACCATGTCGGCCAGGATAATCTAGATCTCTTGACCTCGTGATCCACCCACCTCAGCCTCCTAAAATGCTGGGATTGTAGGCATGAGCCACCTCACCCAGCCAAATATATATATATTTTTTGTTGTTGTTGTTTTTTGTTTTTTGTTTTTCCTAACAGAATCTCACTCTGTCATCCAGGCTGGAGTGCTGTGATGTGTTCTTTGTTGGCTCACTGCAATCTCGACCTCCCAGGCTCAAGCAATTCTCCTGCCTCAGCTGGGATTACAGACATGTGTCACCATGCCCAGCTAATTTTTGTATTTATATTTGTATTTTATTTTTATTTATTTATTTATTTATTTTGAGACAGAGTCTCACTCTGTCTCCCAAGCTAGAGTGCAGCGGTGAGATCTCAGCTCACTGCAACCTCTGCCTCCAGGGTTCAAGTGATTCTCCTACCTCAGCCTCCTAAGTAGGTGGGATTACAGGTGCGCACCACCACGCCCGGCTAATTTATGTGTGTTTAGTAGAGACAGGGTTTCACCATGTTGGCCAGGCTGGTCTTGAACTCCTGAGCTCAAGTAATCTGCCTGCCTCGAAGACAGGGTTTCACCATGTTGGCCAGGTCTCGAACTCCTGACTTCAGATGACCTGCCCACCTCGGACTCCCAAAGAGCTAGAATTCCAGGCGTGAGCCACCGTGCCTGGCCAGTGCAGGAGAAATAAGCATGTTGGGCCCAGATTCCAAGTGGTTTGGATTCAAGTACCCACTGTTTAGGGCTGGAAAAGATGTGATTTGGGGGCCACACGGAGCAGTAGGAAGTTTCAGTTTTGGGATAGCTCTAGCATCATGTCCCCTGTGCTAGGGCAGCCAAATTTAGCAAATCAAGATGCAGGACAGCCGTATTTTGTCTGGCAACCCCCATGCCCAGTTGGGTGTCTGGAATCTACTAGGAGTTCCAACAACTACAAATAAGGGCCACATCACTACCTGGGAAGACTCAGGGCGGGTCAGCACTCCATCTGTAACAGCTTGGAACCACTTTCCCCCAGGACAGACAGCAGCCAGCCCTGTGGCCTCTCGGACCTCTGCAGGAGCCTCATGACCAAGCCCGGCTGCTTGGGCTACTGCCTGTCCCACCAACTGCTCTTCTTCCTCTGGGCCAGAATGGTGAGTGCCCAGGGAGCCCCCGCCACACCAGGAAAAGGGGAAGGAGAAAGGAAAAGGGGCGGCCAGGCGAGGTGGCTCACACCTGTCACCCCAGCAATTTGGGAGGCCAAAGCGGGTGGATTACTTAAGGCCAGGAGTTCAAGACCAGCCTGACCAATATGGTGAAACCCCTTTGCTACTAAAATTTAAAAAAAAATAAAATAAATTAGCCGGACACGGTGGCACGTGCCTGCAATCCCAGCTACTAGGGAAGGCTGAGGCAGGAGAATCGCTAGAACCTGGGAGGCAGAGGTTGCAGTGAGCCAAGATCATACCATTACATTATATATATATATGCAGAAATGTAGGGTTGATTATCTTTATTGAAAAAAATGCGATTCAGTGTCCAGAAATTCTTAGCTGAGGAGGCACTCTCTGTTTTTATTCAACAGAATTTTATAATTATTATTTCTCTACAAGCTGTGACAGACCAATATTTTTGTAAATACAAGAAGAACCATATTGCAAGGGAATTCTTTTGATCATTAGCTTCAACAGGTGGAAAGTCACTCTGACCACCACGACAGAAGTGTCTAAAGCCTGCTGTCAACTCCTGTTCTTCTCTCCCAGTGTGGGGAGTGGCCAGCCAGGTTCTTGGCGCACACTTTGAGTAGCATTGAAGCTACCCATGGGGTCAGTCCGGTTGTAGATTGCAGCGCACCCCTACCCCCTTGATCATTCATAGAGCACCTCCTAGTGGCGCAGGTTTCACATCGGGTCCTGAAAATACAAAAATTCATGTCTACTAAAAATACAAAAGTAGTCGGGTGTGGTAGTGGCATGCACCTGTAGCCCTAGCTGCTTGGGTGGCTGAAGCAGGAGAACTGCTTGAACCCGGGAGGTGGAGGTTCCGATGAGCTGAGATCACACCACTGCACTTTAGCCTGGGCAACAGAGCAAGACTCTGTCTCAAAAAAAGAAAAAAACTCGTGAGGCTCTGAAAGATGACTTTAGCAAACCAAGATCACACAGCTCCTCAGTGGCAGAGTTGAATCTTGAACCCAGTTTTCTCTGATGATGGAGCCCCAGCTGGCTGGGGGTATGCATGGGGAAGAAATCCTGCAGAAAGGAGAAAAAGACCTGCCCTAAACACAGCCCCTTGCAAGACTGTCTCAGATCTGCAAGACTTTCCCATAACAGGGCGTGTGTCTGTCGTTTGTACCACTGAGTCCATTGTCTTTGGGTGTTTGTCTCCCCAGAGGGGATGCACACAGGGGCTGTTCCAGCAGAGCCAGGAATATATCAGCCTCTTCTGCGCCAACATGATGGACTTGAACCGCAGAGCTGAGGCCATCGGATACGCATACCCAACCCGGGACATCTTCATGGAAAACAGTATGGCCAGCGTTCTGCCCCTGGGACAGAGAAGCAAGGTGTCCCCCCACCAACACACACACACACACACACACACGGAGTTACCAGATTAGGCAAGTAAAAATACAGAGTGCTCAGTTAAATTTCAACTTCAGATAAGCAGTGAATCCATTTTTAGTATAAGTTTATCCCAAATATTGCATGAAATATACTTATACTAAAAAGTTATATTCATTGTTTATTGAAAACTCAAATGTCACTGGGCATCCTATATTTTACCTGCCACTGTGTGACAGCTTCCTGCCCCCAAAAGGCTGCCCCAGTGATGGAGCTCTACACAGATAGACCAGGTGACTGTCAGACAGACCCACAAAGCCTTATGGATGAGACAGAAAGGGAGCACTTGGGTGGCTGCTTGCTGGCTGGAGTGTCTAAACCCCTCTACTGACCCTGACTTTGGAGCAGCCCTGACCAAGGCCCTCAGTGGGAGGTGGGACACAAGCCTGGGAGCCCCTAGTTGCTCAGGCAAAGGCTTGAGCTGCCTTATTCCAGCCCCTGCATTGAATGCTCACCTTCTGGTGCTGCCTAACCCAGGCAGATGGAGGCAGCTGGCACCATGGCAGCCCTGGGGAGTGGGAGGAGGTGGGCCTGGGGAGCAGGCCTGCAGAGGGCCCCATCTTTACTTTCAGTCATGTTCTGTGGAATGGGCGGCTTCTCCGACTTCTACAAGCTCCGGTGGCTGGAGGCCATTCTCAGCTGGCAGAAACAGCGGGAAGGCTGCTTCGGGGAGCCTGGTGAGCTGCACTGCCGCCCTGGCTGAGTGGGGACAGTGGGGGCTGGGGGAGCGGGGCTGAGTTTCTAGACTAGGTGTGGAAACAATGCATTGGTGTTAAGGATGCTGAGATGTGAGACCTGCAGGTGCACGCACACACACACACACACAGACATGCGCACACGCAGGTGGAAATGGCCTCACAGCTTTGGAAGCCAAAATGTGGCAAGAAAGGAGGCCCTCTTACTGGAAGGTGTTGTCCTCTTCAGCTGCGTCAGCAAGCCCATTTGTATTGCAGTATGGCCTTTATGCCGCAATAAAGACAAACCCTAGACTGGGTAATTTATAGAGGAAAGAAGTTTAATGGACTCACAGTTCCATGTGGCTGGGGAGGCCTCACAATCCTGGTAGAAGGTGAGAGGCACATCTTACCCAGCAGGAGACGAGAGAATGAGAGCCAAGCACAAAGGGAAACCCCTTATAAAACTATCAGTTCGGCTGGGAGTGGTGGCTCATGCCTGTAATCCCAGCACTTTGAGAGGCCGAGGCAGGCAGATCACCAGGTCAGGAGATCAAGACAATCCTGGCTAATATGGTGAAACCTCGTCTCTACTAAAATACAAAAAATTAGCCAGGTGTGGTGGCATGTGCCTGTAATCCCAGCTACTCAGGAGGCTGAGGCAGGAGAATCGCTTGAACCCAGGAGGTGGAGGTTGCAATGAGGCCAGTTCATGCCACTGCACTGCAGCCTAGGTGACAGTGAGACTCCATCTCAAAAAAAAAAAAATCAAAAATCATTCAGATCTTGTGAGACTTATTCATGAGAACAGTAGGGGGAAAACGGCCCGCATGATCCAATTACCTCCCACCAGGTCCCTCCCACAGCACGTGGGAATTATGGGAGCTATAATCCAAGATGAGATTTGGGTGGGGACACAGCCAAATCCTATCACTATTCATTCAGCAAGTACATATTGAGCACTGCTAATGTGCCAGACACCATCTAGGCTCTAGGGAAAACCAGAGCCTTCAGGAAAAGAAACGTAAATCACCTGAACAAACTGAGAAATCAAGTAATTGCAAGTTCGGATAAGAACTATAAAGGAGACTACAGGGTGAGGAAGAAAGGAACACCAGGGAAGGTTCTCCAGGTAGGTGGTCCGGAAAGACTATGTGGGAGGAAGTGACTTAGCAGAGGGTAGAGAGGCAGACGACTCAGCCACTTCCTAGCCATGTGACACCTGACAGCTAGTCCCTTTGGAATAAGCCACTTAACCCCTCTGAGCCTCGATGTCCCTGTCTGTAAATAAATGAGCATGATAATAACCCACCTTCCTGAGCTACAAGGAGAGTAGACGTAATACATTTGAAGCCACACAGCCTGTGCCAGGTACAGGACAGCTGCCAGGAAATGCTGTTGTCCTCATTAGAAGCTTGGGATGCTCTAAGAAGCAAAAGCTTTTGAAATAAGATGGTCTGTTTTTAAAACAGAGTTTAGGCCAGGTGCAGGGGCTCACACCTGTAATCCCAGCACTTCAGGAGGACAAGGCAGGCAGATCACAAGGTCAGGAGATCAAGACCATTCTGGCTAACAGAGTGAAATCCCATCTCTACTAAAGTACACAAAATTAGCCGGGCATGGTGGCACACACCTGTAGTCCCAGCTACTCAGGAGGAGGAGGCAGGAGAATCGCTTGAAACTGGGAGGTGGAGGCTGCAGTGAACCGATATCGTGCCATTGCATTCCAGTCTGCACAACAGAGTGAGACTCCATCTCAAAACAACAACAACAAACACAAAGTTTATACGATGAAGAATCTAAGGCCCCCACACGTATAGCCTCGGCAGGGTGGGGACGGGGCTGTGGAACTTGCCTTTTTTGGCTTTATTATTATTCTCAATAGACATAATAATTGTACATATTTATAGGGTACAGTGTGATATTTCAAAACATGTATGTATATCATATGTAATAAGCAAATGCATCACCTCAAACATCTGTCATTTCTTTGTGTTGGGAACAGTCCAAATTCGCTCTTCTGGCTTTTTGAAAGTATACAATAGGTTCGTGCCTTATAATCCCAGCACTTTGGGAGGCCAAGGCAGGTGGATAGTTTGAGCTGGAGCTGAAGAATTAGAAACCAGCCTGGCCAACAGGCAAAACCCCGTCTCTACGAAATATATAAAAAAAAAAAATGAGCTGGGTGTGGTGACACAAATCTATGATCCCAGCTACTTTGGGAGCCTGAGGTGGGAGAATCACTTGAGCCCAGCGGAGGTGGAGGCTGCAGTGAGCCGTAACTGTCCCAGCGACCACTGCACTTCAGTCTGAGTGACAGAGTGAGACACTGTCTCAAAACACAAACACACACACACACAACAAATTGTTGTTAATTGCAATCACCCTATAGTGCTATGGAACAGTAGCACTTAGTCCTTCTGGCAGTGCTAGTACATCCCTTAACCAACCTCTGGTTATCTCCTCTCCCCTATACCCTTCCCCACCTCTAGTAAACACTATTCAACACTCTACTTCTTCTTTTTTTTTTTTTTAAGAGATGGAGTTTCGGTCTGTCAGCCAGGCTGGAGTCTAGGGGTATGATCTTGGCTCACTGCAACGTCTGCCTCCCGGGTTCAAGCGATTCTCCAGCCTCAGCCTCCCAAGTAGCTGGGATTACACGCTCCCACCACCATGCCCAGCTAATTTTTGTATTTTTAGTAAAGACGGGGTTTCACCATGTTGGCCAGGCTGGTCTCGAACTCCTGACCTTGTGATCCACCCACCTCACCTTCCCAAAGTGCTGGGATTATAGGCGTGAGCCAGCACACCCAGTCTCAACACTCCACTTCTATGAGATTAACTTTTTTAGCTTCCACATATGTGTAAGGACATGCAATATTTATCTTTCCATGTCTGGCTTACTTCCATTAACATAATGTCCTCCAGGTTCATTGATGTTGCTGTGAATGAAAGAATTTGGTGATTTTTATGGCTAAATAGTATTCCATTGGGTCTGTATACCACGTTTTCTCTATCCATTCATCTGCTGATAGACACTCAGGTTGCTATATCTTGACTACTGTGAACAGTGGTGCAATAAACATGGTGGTGCAGACATCTCTTCAGCATACGGATTTCCTTTCCTTTGGATAAATACCCAGTGGTGGGATTGCTGGATCATATGATGGTTCTACTTTTAGTTTTTTGAGAAATCTCCATACTGTTTTCTATAATGTCTGTACTAATATACCTTCCCATCAAGAGTGTGTAAGAGTTTTCCTTTCTCTACATCTTTGCCAGAATCTGTTAATTTAATTTTTTTTTTTTTGTCTTTTTTTTTCTTCTTTTGAGACAAGGTCTCACTCTGTCACCCAGGCTGGAGTGCAGTGATACGATCTCAGCTCACTGCAATCTCTGCCTCCCAGGTTCAAGAGATTCTCAGGCTCAGGCTCCTGAGTAGCTGAGACAACAGCAGGGAGCCACCAACACCGGGCTAATTTTTGTATTTTTCATAGAGACAGGGTTTTGCCATGTTGCCCAGGCTGATCCTGAACTCCTGAACTCAAAGCAATCTACCAGATTTACCAGTCTTGGCCTCCTAAAGTGCTGGGATTGGAGGCGTGAGCCATTTTTTGTCTTTTTGATAGTAGCCATTTTAACAGGTGTGAGATAGATGCTATCTCATTTGTGGTTTGATTTGCATTTCCAAGATGATTAGAGATGGTGAACATTTTTCATAGACTTGTTGGCCATTTGTATACCTTCTTTTGAGAGATGTCTGTGCAGCTCATTTGCCGTTTTGTTTTGAATTATTTTTGTTTTTGTTTTTTGAGACAGAGTTTTGCCCTTATTGTCCAGGCTAGAGTTCAATGGCATGATCTCGGCTCATTGCAACCTCCACTACTGGGTTCAAGCAATTCTCCTGCCTCAGCCTCTCGAGTAGCTGGATTATAGGTGCCCACCACCACGCCTGGCTAATTTTTGTATTTTCAGTAGAGACAGGTTTCTCCATGTTGGCCAAAGTGGTCTTGAGCTCCTGGCCTCAAGTGACCTGCTCACCTTGGCCTCTGAAAGTCCTGGGATTATAGGCATGAGCTGCCACATGTGGCCATGTTTTGTTTACTGTAGTCTTGAAGCGTATTTTGAAGTCCAGTAATGTAATGCCTCCAGCTTTGTTCTTTATTCTTAGGATTGCTTTGGCTATTTGGGGTCTTTTGTGGTTCTATACAAATTTTAGGATTTTTTTTCTATTTCTGTGAAGAATGTCGTTGGTATTTTGATTCAATCTATAGATTGCTTCTGGTAGTATGGATATTTTCACAATGTTAATTCTCCCAATCCATAAACATGGAATGTCTTTTCATTGTTGTGTGTGTGTTCGCTTCAATTTCTTTCATCAGTGTCCTTTACAGCTTTCCTTGTAGGGATCTTTCACCTCCTTGGTTCAATTTATTCCTGGATATTTTGTTTTTAGCTCTTATAAATAGGATTGCATTCTTCATTTCTTTTTCTGCTAGTTTACTGTAGGTGTATAGAAATGCTACTGATTTTTGTCCAGGTATGGTGGCTCATGCCTGTAATCTGAGCACTTTGGGAGTCCGAGGTGGGCGGATCACGAGGTCAAGAGATCAAGACCATCCTGGCCAACATGGTGAAACCCGTCTCTACTAAAAATACAAATTTAGCTGGGCATGGTGGCATGCGCCTGTAGTCCCAGCTACTCGGGAGGCTGAGGCAGGAGAATTGCTTGATCCCGGGAGGCGGAGGTTGCAGTGAGCCGAGATCACACCACTGCACTCCAGCCTAGCACCTAGCAATGGAGCAAGACTCTGTCTCAAGAAAAAAAAAAAGAAAGAAAGAAATGCTACTGTTTTGTTTTGTTTTTTTGTTTGATTGTTTGTTTGTTTGGTATATTTTGTATTCTGCAACTTTGCTGAATTCATTTATCAGTTCCAATAAGTTTTTTTTTGGTGGAGGTTTTAGGGGTTCCTGCCTATCAGATCATGTCATATGCAAGCAGGCACAATTTGACTT
>CAUYQU010003497.1:0-24961 GCA_963574635.1 Cheracebus regulus | reverse complement strand
GTAGTTATGATGCTCTTTCAAAATAATGCATATGTTCTGGTTACATTTTATCTCAAAAGCACCCTAAAATTAATTTCCATTGATATTTGACATTATTTTCCCTTGTATTTCAAAAATAGCTTTTTCCTTTGTACCAAATTTAAAAAAAAATAAAAAATAAAAATAAATGCTAAAACAATCAACCACCAAGAGATATAGAAATTAATAGAACCAGACTCAAGAGATTACATTTCCCAGATGCTGAAATTATCAGAGAACTTAAAGTAAGTATAATTAATATGTCAAACGCTCTTGTGGAAAAGGTGGACAACATGCATAAACAGATAAGGAATTTTAGCAGAGAGATAGTAACTGTAAGAAAGACTCACTGAACTTAAAAGATAGGTCAACAATGGCCAGGTGCTCATGCCTGTAATCCCAAAACTCTGGGAGGCCAAGGCAGGCAGATCACTTGAGGTAAGGAGTTCGAGACCCACCTGGCCAACACAGTAAAATCCTGTCTCTACTAAAAATACGAAAAAAACAAAAAAAAATCAGCCAGGTGTGGTGGCTTACACCTGTTATCAGAGCACTTTGGGAGGCCGAGCCGGGCAGATCACGAGGTCAAGAGATTAAGACCATCCTGGCCAACATGGTGAAACCTGCCTCTACTAAAAATACAAAGTTAGCTGGGCGTGGTTGCGAGTGCCTGTAATCCCAGCTACTCGGGAGGCTGAGGCAGGAAAACAGCTTGAATTAGAGAGTTGGAGGCTGCAGTGAGCTGACATCGCGCCTCTGCACTCCAGCCTAGTGACAAAGCGAGACTCCATCTCAAAAAAAACAAACAAAAAAAAACCAAAAAAGATTAGTCGAGCATGGTGGTGCGTGCCTGTAGTCCCAGCTACTTGGAAGGCCGCGGCAGGAGAATTGTTTGAACCTGGGAAGCAGGGGTTGCAGTGAGCCAAGATTGCACTACTGCACTCCAGCTTAGGCGACAGAGCAAGACTCGATTTCAAAAAAAAAAAAAGATAGGTAAATGAAAATTATCCAAACTGAAACAGAGAAAAAAGAAAGAAAAATGGAGTGAATATCCAAGAACAACGGGACAATTAAATCATGTAACACATGTCATTAGAATCCCAGAAAGGGAAAATGGGGCAGAAGAAATATTTGAAGAGGAAAAACTCAAGAAATTTCCATAAATTATGAAAGATATCAAACTGCAGATCCAAGCAGCTAAGAGAATAGGCCAAAACACATACATGCAATGTATTCAAACAGCTGCCGTAAGAGAAAAATCTAAAAGGCAAGGGTAGAGGGAAGTGGAGAAGGCAGTGAGAGAAGCACACATTTATGCATTACATGCAAAAGAAAAAAAGACAGTTACATTTGACTTCTCAAAAGAAGCCAGAGATAGTGAAGTGCATTTTTTTAAAGTACTGAAACAAAATAAAACACCACTCACCCAGAATCTTATACATTTTGAAAATATCTCTCAAAAACAAAGACAGTGGTTGCCAGAGGTTAAAGGCAGGGAGGTATGGAAAGTGACTACTAATGAGTATAATTTTGTTTGGGGTTGATAACAGTATTCTGGAATTAGATAGTCATGATGGCTGCACAACATTTTGTGGGGTTTTCTTTTCCTTTTCTTTTTTTTTTTTTTTTGAGATGGGGTCTTGCTCTGTCACCCAGGCTGGAGTGCGGTGGTGTGATCTTGGCTCACTGCAACCTCTACCTCCTGGGCTGAGGTTGGAGACCTCAGCCTCCCAAGTAGCTGGGACCACAGGTGTAAGCCACCATGCATGGCTAATTTTATAGGTGTGACCCACCATGCCTGGCTAAGGTTTTGAATACACTAAAAACCACTGTACATTTTAAAAGGGTGAATTTTATTATATGTGAATTATATCTCAATAAAAAAATCATGTTTTTTTAAATGGACTTTTTCAGACAAAAAGAAAATCATTCATTACCAGCAGACCCACATTACGAGAAAAATTAAAGTCCTTCAGGCGGAAGGATTATAATACCACACAGAAAACTGGATCTGTACAAATAAGTGAAGATCCATGGAAATGGCTAAAATGAAAATACATGTACAAAGAGTTTTCTTATTTTTTACCACTCTAAAATATAATTGACCATCTACAATAAAATAATAGCAATGTATTCTAAGTTTATAGCATATGTAAAAATAAAATGCATAACAGTAGCCCAAAAGACAGGAGGAACTTATACTGTTGTAAGGTCTTTTCAATAGTAGTGTATTACATAAAGACAGAACATTATTAATTTAAAATGTATACTGTAAACTGTAGGGCAACCACTAAAAACATTTTTTAAAGAAGTAAAACCAATAAGCCAATAATGGAGATGAAATGCAATCATAAAAGATTATTCCCCAAACAGAAAGATTAGGAGAAAAGGAACAAAGAGTTGATGGAACAAATAGAAAACCTGCAAAACAATGGATTTTAACCCGATCACATCAATAATTACATTAAATTAAATGTTCTAAACACAAATTAAAAGAATGATTGTCAGACTGAATCAAAAAGGAAGACAACTATCTGTAGTATAAGAATTCAGTTCAAGGCTGGGTGCAGTCACTCATGCCTGTAATCCTAGCACTTGTGGGGCCAAGGCGGGTGGATCACCTGAGGTCAGGAGTTCAAGACCAGCCTGGCCAATATGGTGAAACCCTGTCTCTACTAAAAATACAAATATTAGCTGGGCATGATGGCACACACCTGTAATCCCAGCTATCTGGGAGGCCAAGGCAGGAGAATCACTTGAACCCAGGAAGTGGAGATTGCAGTGAGCCAAGACCCCACCATTTCACTTCAGCCTGGGCATCAACAGTGAAATTCCATCTCAAAAAAAACAAAAACAAAAACAAACCAACAGAATGTGTATTAATACACATTAAGTTCCTAGACAGAGTAAATGACTTATACTAAGTGCTTAATATGTGCTATTATAATTGGTACATGTGGCTGGGCGTGGTGGCTCACGCCTGTAATCCCAGCCCTTTGGAAGGTCGAGGCAGGCAGATCACAAGGACAGGAGTTCAAGACCAGCCTGGCCAACATGGTGAAACCCCATCTCTACTAAAAATACAAAAATTAGCCAGGCATGGTGGAGGGCACCTGTAGTCCCAGCTGCTTGGGAGGCTGAGGCAGAAGAATCACTTGAACCCAGGAGGAGGAGGTTGCAGTGAGCTGAGATTGTGCCACTGCACTCCAGCCTGGGCGACAGGACAAGACTCCATCTCAAAATAATAATAATAATAATAATAATAACTGATAAATGTTTTTATAAATTAACCTTGTCTTGAACCAAATCATTGGTGTGATTGGCTAGACAGGGGATTTTCTTTTTTAATTTATATTTTATTTCAATAGGTTTTTGGGGAACAGGTGGTGTCTGGTTACATGAATAAATTCTTTAATGGTGATTTCTGAGATTTTGATGGACCCATCACTGATAGGGGATTTTCTGAGGGTGAAGCAAACTCTCTTGACTACTGAAACTGTGCCCCAAAAAGTTACAAAAAAAAAAAACCTACAAAAAACCAATGACTAAATTTTTGGGCTTACAGGATAGCACATAAGAAAAGAAACAACTTGCTGAAACAGTAAAACTCCCTCCACCTATAAGATAACAAAACTGGCTGAATTGGTTGGAACCTATATATAACTGACTAGAGTATACGCAGAACAAGCTTGCTTATATCACAGCCTGAATTTCCACCATGTTTTATACAAACTCCCCCTGAATTTACACGAGACCTATATGGAGGCAGGAAGAGAAAACTACACATACCTGAAGCCTTTCCAGACCTCCCCTTTCCTTCCACCAATCACCTACTAATCCCAGAATCCATTGCCTAAACCTTTTTTTAAATAAAAGTACTGCCTTAAAGCAAGCTAGGGAAACAGAACTGGACTCCTGTATTCTTGCTAGTCAACTTGCAATAAAAAACTTTTCTCTATAACCCAGGCTGGAGTGCAGTGGTACAATCTCGGCTCACTGCAACCTCTACCCTGTTAGGTTCAAGTTATCCTCCCACCTCAACCTGCCAAGTTGCTGGGACCAGCTACTCAGTGTCATGGTATTGGCTTTTCGCACATTGGGTAGCAAGCCCCTTTTACTCGGTAACACTATTTCCAGTTCCCAAAATGAGATGACAGCTGAATAAACAATTCCCAGTTTTAACAAGCAAACTGCAGTAAGAACGCAGGTGCTTTAGCAGTGTCAGACTAAATAATCTAATTAAAAATAAAATATGATGTTGGTATGTCTGATTTGTTTTCAATCTCCTGATAATGTTTTAATATTAACAGTTCAAATTATGCCTTATGGTGAAAGGGTTTTTGTTTTGTTTTTGAGATGGGATCTCACTCCGTCACTCAGGCTGGAGTACAGTGATCTCGGCTCACTGCAACCTCCACCTCCCGGGCTCAAGCCGTCTTCCCACCGTAGCCTCCCAAGTAGCTGGAACCATGCCCAGCTCATTTTTTGTATTTTTGGTAAAGATGGGTTTTTGCTATGTTGCCCAAATTGGTCTGGAACTCCTGAGCTCAAGCAATCCACCTGTTTTGGCCTCCCAAAGTGCTGGATTATAGGTGTGAGCCACCATGCCTGGCCTGAGCCACTGCACCCAGCCACAATGAAAGTTTTATGAGGGAAATGTTAAACATAGAGCGATGATATGACCTAGCAATTCAACTCCTAGGCCTCTAACCAAGAGAGATGAAAACATAATCCATGCAAAAACTTGTACATGAATGTTCACAGCAGCATTATTCATAATAACCAAAAAGTGGAAACAATACAAGTGTCTATCAATTGATGAATGAATAAACAAAATGTGGTCTATCCATACAAAAAAGGAATAAAGTGCTGATCCATGCCAAACATGCATGAATCTTGAAAACATTATGCTAAGTCAAAGAAGCCAGTTACAAAAGATCACATATTCTATGATTCCCTTTTTATGAAATGTCCAAAATAGGTAAATCCATAGAGATGGAAAGTAGACTGGTGTTTGCCAGGGTCTGGGCATAGTGGAGAATGAAGAGTGATTGCTATCCATAGTGAATATGGAGTTTCCTTCTAGAGTGATGAAAATATTCTGAAATTAGAAGTAATGATTGCATACTCTGAATATAATAAAACATTCCTGAATTGCACATTTTAAAAAGGTAAATTTTATGGTGAATTATCTCTCAATGAGCTATTACTTTATTTTTTTGAGAAAGAATCTTGCTCTGTCATCCAGGTTAGAGTGCAGTGGTATGATCATAGCTCACTGCAGCCTCTATCTCATGGACTCAAGCAATCCTCCCACCTCAGATTTCTGACTAGCTGGGATTACAGGCGAACGCCACCATGCCCAGCTAGTTTTTGTATTATTTGTAGAGACAGGGTTTCGTCATGTTGCCCAGGCTGGTCTCAAACTCCTGGGCTCAAGCAATCTTCCCATCTTGGGCTCCCAAAGTACTAGGATCACAGGTGTGAGCCACTGTGCTGGGCCAAAGCTATTATTTTAAAATAAATAAATAAAACAACAAGGGAAGAAAAAAATATGTCCTTTGGATTGTTTCCCTGTACTTTTCCAAATATATATTGTGAATGCTGATAATGATACCTTCTCTGTCTTGATCTGAGGAAAATAGATGAAGTATGGCTGCCTCTGGCTTGTTACTTGACATCGCTGCCACTCATAGAATCCATCTGCTAAAATGACACAGCGTCTTCCCTTTCCCAGAGGCACCTGAGGGAAAATGTGAGCAAGATATGGTCTTAGTCATACAATCATGTTTCACAGGCTGCCATTACTTGGAACTTGAGTTAAAATCTGAGGTCTGGGCCGAGTGTTGTGGTTCATGCCTGTAATCTCAGCACTTTCGGAGGCCAAGGTGGGAGGATCACTTGAGGTTAGGAGTTTGAGACTAGCCTGGCCAACATAGTGAAACCCCATCTCTACTAAAAATACAAAAATTAGCTGGGCATAGTGGTGTACACCTGTAGTCTCAGCTACATGAGAGGCTGAAGAACAAGAATCACTTGAACTTGGCAGGCAAAGGTTGCAGCGAGCCAAAATCATGCCACTGCACTCCAGCCTGGGTGAAAGAATGACACTCCATCTTAATATAAATAAATCACAAACAAACAAACAAATAAATAAAATCTGAAGTCTGCCAATGCGTGATCTTAAAAGTTAATTTATCTGTACATCTCTTTTCTTATATATAAAAAAAGTCACAACTCACACAGATGTTGAAATGATTAAATAATGTACATAAAAGCAACCACCTGTTTTCTAACAAATAGGTACTTTTGATGGCTAGTCTTCAAAGGTGGCTCTCCAGTGAAGCATGCTTCCCAGTATTCACACCCCATGTAGACCCCTCCCATACTGAATTTGGGCTGGCTCTGTGTAACCAAAAGAACGCAACAAAAGTAGGCTGGGCATAGTGGCTCACACCTGTAATCCCAGCACTTTGGGAGGTCCAGGAAGGAGGATCACTTGAGCCCAGGAGTTTGAGACCAGCCCGGGCAACATAGCCAGATCTTGCGTCTATTAAAAAAAAAAAATTTAAATAATAACAACAATTAAAAAATGCAGTATAAGTAATGCTGTATGTCTGCCAAGATTAAATGATGCTATAAGACAAAGCCTTGTATCTTCTATCCTGCTATTGGATCATGCACTCTAGGGTACATGTGTCACCATGACAGAAGCCTAGCTATCCTGATACCCTCCAGCTAGGCAAGTGGAAAGCCTTCTAGTTGTTCTAGTCATCCCAGCTGAAGTGTCAGATGTGGGTGAAGAAGTCATCTTGGACATCCAGCCTCAGCTGCCACGTAATGACAGTACGAGAACCTCTTAAGTGAAAACTGCCTAGATGAGCCCAGTCAACCCAGAGAATATGAGATAATGTTTATAATTTTGTTTCACACTACTAAGTTTAGTGTGGTTTGCTATGTAGTAACAAAATAGCATTCCACATTAACAACTGGGAACATTCTTTTTTATCTTATTTATTTTTGGTTGTCCTCTGTAGGACAAGATGGAAACACCCTTTGGAACCTTATTTTATTTCTCAGGTATACATGGCATTAATAGCTACCAGCCACCTACCTTAAATGACCGTTTCTCCATTATGGTATCACTACGACAGTTGGTAGTATTGAACTGCAGCTTGGAAGGATCACTTTCTTTGAACCAAGAAGGGACCAAGCCCCAGCGCATGGGAGCAATAATACGCTCAGAGGAGTCTGCATCCTGCCATGGAAAGAAGATCTAGTGAGGAGATCAAAATGAAATTCTAAACTAATTTAACATATGTATTTATTACATTATTTAGTAGTATTGAAATATAAATAATTTAAGAATATTTTTAAAAAGGGAATCTGCTTGAAAACAATTTTTAAATTTTTTTTGAGATAAGGTCTGGCTCTGTCATCCAGGCTGGAGTACAGTGGTGCAATCTTGGCTGATTGCAACCTCCACCTCCTGGGCTCAAGCCATCCTTCCACCTTAGCCTCCCAAGTAGCTGGGACTACAGACACATGCCACCCCACCCAGTTAATTTTTGTATTGTTTATAGAGACGGGGTTTCACTATGTTGCCCAGGCTGGTCTTGAACTCCTGGGCTCAAGTGATTTGCCCACCTCAGCCTCGTGCTGGGATTATGGGTGTGAGCCACCACACCCAGCCAAAAACAATTTAATGATTTATCATGATGTAGGCAACTTTAGTTCTTTAGCAATCATATTTACTAGAATGTAAGACATTCTGCTTGATAAGGTAGAGGGATGCAAAGAAGACAGGCTTCGCTCTGTTGCCCAGGCTGGGGTGCAGTGGCACAATCATAGCTCACTGCAACCTTGAACTCCTGGGCTCACGTGATCCTACCACTCCAGCCTCCCAAGTAGCTGGGACTACAAGTACACACCACCATGCCCTGCTAATCTGTTAATTTTCTGTAGAGATGAGGTCTTACTATTTTGCTCAGGCTGGTCTTGAACTCTTATACTCAAGTGATTTTCCTGCCTCAGTCTCTCAAAGCACGCTATTATTAGGAAAACCTATATACAAGGTTGGCCCTTGATTAACATCTCAGAACTAGATTTTGAGAGTGTTCCCATCTTTCCCCAACTCATTGGGATTATTTTGCCTAGTCTGTGTAAACAATAAAGTTTATGCCAAACACCTGTTTTCCTTCTGGGAGTCTGAAATTTTGGTACCTGCTAGGCAGAGTGCCTACATAATCAGCCTCCAATAAAGATCTTGGACCCTGAGTCTCTAATGGGTTTCTCTGGGCATAAACATTGTACATACTAGCCTGGACAACATGGCAAACTCCTGTTTCTACCAAAAAAAAAAACAACAACAACAACAAAATTATCCAGGTGTGGTGGCATGCACCTGTAGTTCCAGCTACTTGGAAGGTGGAGGTAGGAGGACCACTTGAGCCTGGGAAGTCAGGCTGCTAGTGAGCTGTGATTGAGCCACCCTAGTTCGGGGGTCTGGTGATGGCAGTGAGAATAACAGTGACATCTAAAAGATTTTTTAAAAATAAAATTGTAGTACAAATGGATTTGGATGAAACAAAGCAGGGATGATTAAGTTTTCAAGGATAGAAGAGTGAAATAATGATGGTACTACTGAACAGAGAAGAAAAAAAGCTTATGAAAGGTTTCATCAGCTGATGAAGGGTTTTATGAAGATCATGTGTTGAACTTCTGAGACTAGTGAGAAGTCTGTGGCAGTTTTCAAAAAATGCTTGCAAAATCTGACTCTCTTCCCACTGAGAGTTGGGAATCTACGTTCGTTCCCCCTTGAATCTGGACGGGCTTGTAACTCACTTCCCCTTGAATCTGGATGGGCTTGTAACCAACAGAATGTGGCACAAGTGATACTGTATGATTTATCTCACAGTTCTGAAAGCTGGGATTAAGGTGCCAGTAGATTTGGTGTCTGGTGAGGGTCCACTTTCTGGTTCACAGATGGTCCCTTCTCGCTTTGTCATCACATGGTGGAAGGAATGAACTAGCTCTCTGTGGTGTCTTTTATATGGGCACTAATCCCAATCATGAAGGCTCTGACTTCCCAAAGGCCCTACCTCCTAATACGATCATCTTATGCGTTAGGATTAACATATGCATTTATGTTAATCCACAAGGATTAACACAAATACTCAAACCATAGCAGCTGTGATCTAATAAAACTTTATTTACATAAACAGGCAATAGGCCAGATTTGGTCTGAGGACCATAGTTTGCCAATCTCTGTTATAGAAGAAAGAGCAAGGTCTTTGAAAGGAGATCCTGGTTCAAAAATCCTTTCTCTGAGCCAGGCATGGTAGCTCACGCCTGTAATCCCAGGACTTTGGGAGGCTGAGGCAGGTGGATCACTTGAGGTCAGGAGTTCAAGACCAGCCTGGCCAACATGGTGAAACCCCATCTTTACTAAAAATACAAAAATTAGCTGGGTATGGTGGCATGTGCCTGTAATCCCAGTTACTTGGGAGGCTAAGGCACAAGCTTGAGCGCGGGAGATGCAGGTTGCAGTGAACTGAGAATGTACCCCTGCACTCTAGCTTGAGTGACAGGGAAAAAAAAAAAATTCTTTCCTGCTACTTATCAGGTTGGACTAGTCTCAACTTCTTGGGCCCTCAACTTTCCTTATCCAAAAAACATAATGAACGGCACTTACCTTGTAGTATAATTTTCAAGAATGAAAGATAGTATAGTTAAAATGTGTCACATGGAGTAGGCACTCAAACTGTAGTATAATATTTTTCTAAGGTAAGGATTAAAAACAAATCATAAAATTATCTATAAATAGATGATTATTAATGCCATGAAGATAAAGTTTCTTAGAGGGTATATCATGCACAGGACTTAACCTGGGGGTACAAAAAATTTTGTTAAAAGAAGAAATGAAAAAAAAAAATAAAAGAAGAAATGAGGGTAAAGGCAGACTTCCAAGTAAAAGTACCTACTAAGATAAAAGTAGAATGAAGAAAGTCAGGAGAGGATGGAATCTGGAGAAAGGAATCACCAGTAGTGGAAGGTTCAGGAGAAGGGCTTCCTTTTGTTTAAAAGCTAATCCCTCTTACTGTGCTCCTGACAAAATCCAGTCCTGCTTCTTCCAGAATCCTGCCTGCTGTATACATTAATTATCTTTTTTTTGAGATGTAGTTTTGCTCTGATGCCCAGGCTGGAATGCAGTGGCAAGATTTCAGGCTCAATGCAACCTCTGTCTCTTGGGTTCAAGTGAATATCCTGCCTCAGCCTCCCAAGTAGCTGGGATTACAGGCATGTGCCACTATGCCCGGTTAATTTTGTATTTTTAGTAGAGACAGGGTTTCACCATGTTGGTCAGGATGGTCTCGAACTCCTAACCTCAAGTATCTACCTGCCTCGGCCTCCCAAAGTGCTGGGATTACAGGTATGAGCCTTCATACCCGGCCTGAGCTCAAGAGTTTTGAGACCAGCTTGAGCCACATATTGAGAACTTCCCCCTTAAACCGCCAAAAGGCAAAGCCTGTGATCCCAGCTACTGGGGAGACCGAGGCAGCAGGATCGCTTGAGCCCAGAAAGTCAAGGTTACAGTGAGCCATGACTAGCCCACTGCACCCCATCCAGCCTGGCCAACCCAGCAAGACCCTGTGTCCAAAAAAAAAAAGTCTTCCAAGCAGAAGGACCCCCAGCCCAATGCATAAATAAGAATAAGAGACAACATTACACAATGGTCAACTAAATGATCTCTCATCAGACAATACTGAAAAATCTGGTTCTCACTACAGGACAACTCTGACACACCCCTCCCTATCATCTGGAGACTTCTGGCAATTAGCTGGAGATACATTCCGTTTTTCTGATCTGGGGGATGCTACTGACATCTAGCTGGTAGAGGATGTTGCTAAACGCTCTACAACGCCCAGAACAGCTTCCTACAACAAAAAATTATCCTGGCCAAAACTGTCAATGGTGTCAAGGTTGAGAACTCTGCTCTCACAAATTCCACTGATCATCTTTGAGAGTGTGCACTTGACAACTGTAAACCAAACCCAAATGTGAGAGTGATCATAGAAAGTAGTTGAGAAGCCAAAATACTAAAAACATTGCTCAATATTAGTCATCTTTCCTCTACCCTTTTGGACTTCTGAACAGAACAGCTGGTAGCACTGAAGTGGATAAATGAAAGAGGAAATAATTTGCAAATCTGTGGTTTCAAATGAAAATGTTGCAATCTATATACATATGCAGGCCGTTGATGATTTGAATGAACTACTAAAATAGTTCTAATTTTCCTTTATAAGTTTGAGAAAATGATATCAAATATTATCAAAATTAAGAAACCCTAGCAATCTTAACAAAACTTGTTAGAGACGTGGAATCAAATAATACATCAGCAAATTCATACCACTGACCCAAATGAGGGCTATATTTGCTAGGGGCTCCACCTTCCCCATTCCTGGTTCCAGCATGCATCCACTGGAGTGAGGACGGTGGTCTGGATCTCCGTTCTAGCTCTGTCCCTCACTGATTAGGTAACCTAGGACAAGTCATAATCTTTCTATACTTCTATCTTTACATCTGTTAAGCAAATTTTTCTTCCAGCTAACTTTCTATAATTCTAAGGAGGTCATATAAATGACTAAGGCTCATTTTTTGTTTGTTAAAAACAGGGTCTCATTTGCTCAGGCTGGTGTCTTGAAATTCTGGTCTCAAGCAATCCTCCTGCCTCAGCCTCCCCAAAGTGCTAGGATTACAGGCCTAGGTCACCAGGTCCGGCCAGGCTCATACACTTAATCTTGGTCTCTATTCTCACTCTAAATTATGTCTCCCTTTGAAATATGTTTTATGCTCTCTTTTCCCCTTCAAGGTTCACCAGGATATTTTGATTCCTCTCTCATTTAAAATAAAAAGTTTTAATAGGGAAGTATACATCCTCTAAAAATGACTCAAAAATAAATATTTCATATAAATGGCTTCATTCAACCAAGAAGATTAATGTTATTTGCTATCTTTTTTTTTTTTTTTTTTTTTTAGACTGAGTCTCGCTCTGTCGCCTAGGCTGGAGTGCAGTGGCGCATTCTTGACTCACTGCACCCTCTGCCTCCCAGGTTCAAGTGATTCTCCTGCCTCAGCCTCCTGAGTAGCTGGGACTACAGGAGCATGCCACCATGCCTGGGTAAATTTTTCTGTTTTTTTTCAATAGAGACAAGGTTTCACCATGTTGGCCAGGCTGATCTCGAACTCTTGACTTCAAGTGATCCACACGCCTAGGCCTCCCAAAATGTTGGGGTTACAGGCATGAGCCACTGCACCCAGCTGTTATGTGTTATCTTTATTTATTTATTACACAGAGTCTCACTCTGTTGACCAGGCCAGAGTGCAGTGGCATGATCTTGGCTCACCACAACCTCTGCCTCCCAGGTTCAAGTGATTCTTCTGCCTCAGCCTCCCAAATAGCTGGGATTACAGGCACCTACCACCACAGCTGGCTAATTTTTGTATTTTTAGTAAAGACAGCATTTCACCATGTTGGCTAGGCTGGTCTTGAACTCCTGACCTCAGGTAATCCACCTGCCTCAGCCTCCCAAAGTGTTAGGATTACAGGCATGAGCCACCGGGCCTAGCCTGTTACCTTTATTTCAAAATAATGTGATTCCCTATAATGCAGAAATTAGTCCTTTTTGACTATCATATTATCACAAAAGTTCTAAAGAGTATGTACCATGTCGGGCACAGTGGCTCACGCCACACTTTGGCTCCCAACACTGGGAGGCTGAGGTAAGCAGATCACCTGAGGTCGGGAGTTTGAGACCACCCTGACCAACATGGAGAAACCCCATCTCTACTAAAAACATAAAAAAATTAGCCGGGCATGGTGGCACATGCCTGTAATTCCAGGTACTCAGGAGGCTGAGGCAGGAGAATTGCTTGAACCAGGAGGTGGAGGTTGCGGTGAGCCGAGATTGCGCCATTGCACTCCAGCCTGGGTAATGAGCGAAACTCTGTCTCAAAAAAAAAAAAAAAATCTTTCTGCTCTGTAAGGCTCAGTTCAAATGAACACTTTTCTATACTTTCTTCCTTCTTCCCATCTTATTGTTTGTAATTATTCCATCCTTTAAAACTGCAAAGCATTTTTACAAAATGTTCTGTTATATAAGTTCACATTTGGCTTTGCTTATTAGCTATTTCTATATATATCCTATTTCCTCCTTTAAGTATTTGTTGAGCAACTAATGCATGTGTAATTGAGAGAAAGAATTTTTATCCAGGTCTCTTTCTGCACAAGTCTCTGAGTGTTTCCCTGATCACAGCCTCTGCGGCTGAGTGCTTCTTCCCGTCTTTCCTAAAGGCCCATATAGAGGAACTACGCCGCCTGTGGGACCTGCTGTTGGAGCTGACGCAGGAGAAAGGTGCCCTGCTGCTGCGGGCCCTCCAGTTCCAGCAGTACATACAGAAGTGTGCTGATATCTTAGAGTGGATCGGAGACAAGGTAAAGAACTGAAAACAGCAAGCTCTTAGGGCCTCCCACTCCTCTGTCTTAGGTACCCCAAGCAAATTACCACAGACTATTCACAAGGAAGTCAGGATGTCTGTTCCGGGCCTTTGTTCTTTGGAAGAAGAGGAAATTTGGGGCCAAAATCTAGGGGTATCTGGAGGTAAACACTGTATGGAGTAAGTCTGAATATATGGATCTGAATATGGAAAAGGCAAGACTTACGTAGAGACCATGCATTGAAAGATAATTAGGCTCATCCCTCTTCTGCTTCCATGATTTTTAACTCCTTCTATGTTTTGCTCTTACTTTGGGGTCTGGCTGAGAGTCTTGACAGCTCTTTCTCTAATCCTTTGTCTCTCAGTGCCTATAATGATGGAGGGTTTTATTTTTCTAAATGCTTAAAGAAATACTTCAATAGTTAGGACTAAAGATTTAGATAAGCAAATGGCTAATAAAATACTTCCCTGTATTGAGTATGTTGAATTGAGTAGAAACAGGATGCTAACGTAGAAACATCATCCCTTATGTTTCAAAACACAAAAGGGAGCTTTCAGGGTCTCTTGCCAATAGTGCCCCATTCTTGCTAAGGAACTGCCCGAAAGAGCACTTTCCTTTGGGCCAAGGTGCTACCTTAACAAATATACTTCTGCTGCTGGCCTTTCCCAGGAGAGCTTCTCCCAATTTCCCCCAGTATCTCCATTTGAGTTATCCTGGGAATGCAAGCAGGGGTTTTGAGCTTTTGACCTGCAGAAACTCCTAAATATTTGCTGGCAACTAAATAAACTGATCTGTGTCTACAGGAGGCTATAGTGACATCAGTGGAGCTAGGCGAAGACTGGGAGCGAACAGAAATTCTGCATAAGAAATTTGAAGACTTCCAAGTGGACCTGGCAGCAAGAGAGAGGAGAGTCGATGAAGTGAACCAATATGCCAATGAGTGTGCCGAGGTGAGGTGGGAGCAAAAGACTCACTCCACGGAAAGGGTTCTGATCCTTAAGAATAACTTCTGGCCATTAGTAGGTGGGATATGACGGATATGGGGCATTATGAGAAAACAGAAGGGGGCATGTCCCTGGAGTCACATACTCTGAGCAGTTTCCTCTCCCCTCTGGACCCACGCCTTACAAGTCTATTGAAATGGAGGGTTGAGAGAGAGAGAGGGAGAAAGAGTGTGTTTGTGTATGTTTGGAGGAATTAAATACACAATGGGCAGTGAAGCTATTGCCATTTATAACAGCTCCTGTACCATGCAGTACACTAATTAGTCATGTTAATAGGGCACTCTTTCTTCATGAAAAAAGCACAAAAATAAAGTAGCAGAGCATATAAAATAATGTTGAGCTATCATTATATATACATATATATGTATACATAATATCATTGTATATACATATATATGTATACATAATATCATTATATATACATATATATGTACACATACTATCATTATACATGATTACTTGGGAGGATTGAGGAAGGAATGGAAGTAGTTTTATTAAGAAAATACCTAAGTATGTGATGCATATATATATATATGTAATTTTAAATGTATATGTAAGTACATATATATAATAAACCCCAACGGTTGGCTATATTTTGCTTTTCCATTTATAGTTTCATTATGATTGCAACTATATAGTGAAGATGATTGTCCTGCGTTAATAAAAAGAAGACATCAGGATGAATGAGTGCTGGAGTAGGAAAAATAATCTGTGTTTTCCTATTTTTTTTTCAAGCCATATTTCTAGTAGTTTCTAAATTTTCTACCTTCATCACTTTTCTCTTGCTGTGGGGTTTTTCAGTTATCTATTACTATCTAACTAATCAAGCAACTTAGCATCTTATTTGTTAATGACTCTGCGAGTCAGATGGTTGAGCTGCTCTGCTGGGCTCACCTGGTGTTTTTATGTGTCTGAAGTTATCGGGTGGTTCAGCAGGGGTGAAGAATCTAAAGTGGCCTCAATCCCATATCTGGGACCCTGGTGAGGATGATAGGGGATTTCTCTGGGTGACCTGTCATCATTCAGTAGACCATGCAGTGTTGCAAGAAGGTGAGAATTGTAAATTAAAGTTTTCTTGAGGTCTAGGTGCTGGAGTGCATAGAAAATTACTTCCGCTACATTCTATCAGTAAGCAAGTTAAAGACCATCTGAAATCCAAGATTTGAAGAAACATACTCCACCTATTGAAGGGATGAGCAGCAAAATAGCATGCATTTTTTCCCAATCTACCGCAGAAAGAATAAATTCAAGACAGATTATACTGTCTGCTCTACACTGCTGTAATAGAAAGAACCATGTACTTGAGAAGGGGAAAATAGAAAATTTTGTCTGGAGAAACTTGAGAACGGGAATGAAAATGGAGAGAAATAGGGACAGAAAGAATAAGGAGACTTAGGCATATGGAAATGCCTCAAAACTGAAAAGTATCAAAACAGACTGATGCTTCTAGCCTAATCTAGTACTCACAGATCTCACTACTTTGGATGGTTTACAAAAATGTCTGAAATGTTCTGCAAAAGCATATGTGAAAGCATGTTTCTATAATTCAGGGAAGAGGAAAATAGCTTTTTTTGGATCTCAAAGGTGTGAAGACCACAAAAAAAGTTAAGACCCACAGTATGAATATTTGAGAATATTAAATTGTATTTCATAAAAAGGAATTTCTTCTTCTTTTCCTTGGTTTCCAGGATTTCCTGGAGATTTCAAGCATTGACAAGGTGAAACACTAAAAATAACATCAGGGCTGGAAAGCCTGTGCTAATGGGCTGGTCCACTGCTGTGGGCACAGATGCAACATCTGGGAGGTTAATAAAATACTTCCGTGGATATTGAGTATGTTGAATTGAGTAGAAACAGGATGAGTTTATCTCTCATATTTCAAAACACAAAAGGGTACTTTCAGGGTCTTTTGCCAATAATGCCCCAATCTCGCTAAGGAACTGCCCGAAAGAGCACTTTCCCTTGGGTAAAGGAGATCGTTTTTCTAGGTTTTGGTAATGTACGTCCAGGAGCTAGGGGCTAGGGCTATGATGCAGTTCAGTGTCTGGCTACAATGGTGCATCTTCACTTCTGAAAACATATAAACCAGCATAAAATGAAAAGTATTTAAATATTTTTAAAATATAATCTCTTCTCTGTCTAACTCCAGTGTTGTTTTCTTTTGATAGAAAAACCATCCTGAGCTACCCATAATTGAGTTTAAGCAAGATGAGGTGAATGCTGCTTGGGAGCGCCTTCATGGTCTGGCTCTCCAGAGACAGAAATCTCTGTCCAGTGCTGCAGACCTCCAGCGATTCAAAAGGTATAGATCTGGCCACCACTTTATAGAAAACTCTGAAATGCTTTATAAAAACTGTGTCATTTGTATTAGGCTCTTTCTACTTCTGTTAGCAATTAGTGGTCAACACTTCAGACTAAGGTGGATCATGTACTTGCCTTTGAGACAGCAAAGGAGAGGGTAAAGAAATCTGTGACCCACTCTATGGCCAAGGATGTAGAGATTGGAGATCAAAATAATTTAAAATATAGCACTGGTGATTTAGGAACGGAAGCTCTGCAAAGGGAAGGGAAGCAGGTTAATAATTAGACGGAAGGTGGAGTTAGGAAGAAGCAAAGCATTTGTAAAGAGCTGACCCAGATATGGAACATATCTCTAGAGACTCAGCTGTCAGGAAGCCCAGGTCCTTAACATCTCAATGGAAATAACCATTAAGCAACAACACTTTATATTACTTTTTGCTAGTATTTGCTAGAAAGCATAATTGCTCCTGGGTAAACTAGGGTGGTCTTTGCCATGTGTTCTATTGGACTGTTTGCCCTGCAATGCATGCCATCTTCTTTGGTTGGAGCTCTTGTTAATGTCTTCAGGGATATGACTGAAGCCATCCAGTGGATCAAGGAGAAGGAACCTGTACTCACCTCTGAGGACTATGGAAAAGACCTCGTTGCCTCTGAAGGACTGTTTCACAGTCACAAGGGACTTGAGAGAAATCTTGCAGTCATGAGTGACAAGGTAAGGCGCTGTTAGGGAAATGGGTAGCCGCTTGAGCTAGAAGAGGCAATTGTTGATTATCTTGCCTAATACCATGCCTCCGGAAAGCACAATAAGTTCACTCTTTTCAGTGAAGAAAAAATTATGGTGCACTTGAATATATTTCCTCATTCTAGTTCATAACTCGTACATGGATACTGGGTATACCTTATTTTCATTTGAATTATTTTTATTTATAAATACGCAAATGTTTATATTCTCTTGTGTTTTTCTAATTTATTTCACAATTAAATAAATAAATAAATATATATATATATATATATAACTCCAAGGATGAATCCTAATCTCACTGAGTGAAATACACTCTGGCAAGACTCTATCCTTTCATCTAACCACACTTTGTTCTATTGCAACTGAATCCTGATTCTTTTTGTATTCAAGATCAGAAAAACATCTTCTTTAAAAATAAACTTCAAGACACTTAATGCTTAACCTACCTTTAGATTTCCTTTTGAAGCCAGGAAAACCTCAGGCACACTAGAACTTGGAACAAGCTTATTTTCTTAAATGATTTACATCCTTTCCTTCCCCTCACAAATGTAGCCAGAACGTAAACCAATTACTTCTGAGGGTCGGCAGGGGAGTCAGCCTACAGAAAGAGCCACACCTGCTGTGATTTAATTTTAGCCCTATCCCTGTGCCCAGTTTCTGCAAACTTCCAACATTCTACTTTTTCTTTTATTCTTCCTCTTGATTGTTGTTTTTGATCTTTGTCCCTAATAATGAATAATAGTGCCCATAATTTGACTAGTAATGGTAATGAAATTCCAAGCCCTAGACATCATCTGATTATAGTTGAATATAATGAAAGGGCTAATCACTTGTGAAAAGCCACCCATATCCACATTTTGCCCTAGTAACCCTGCTCCTCAGAGACTGCGGTGAAAATGATCCAGCTTTACTGAAATTTTCTTGGCCTCTTGGACAGAAATGTCTTTCTACCTCCCACAGTAGAAGTCAGGGAAATGGAATAGAGGGGTGGGGAAATGAAGACTTAGGTCAGAACCTTGCTCTTGACATTTTCTAGTTGAATGATCTTAAGCAAATAAAATACTTAATCTTTGAGTTTTCACATAAAAGAAAACTAAGAATAATTGCTACCTCATGGTATTATTAAATGAATAATATAAAATGAGAAGATTTTTGTAAATTACTTAGCATAATGAGAGATGGAAAAGTAGCTAGTGAACTGTAATTATCAATATAATACATTGGTACATTAATAGAAATATATTCATATGTCTATTTATAAATTATTATTATTCATATGATTTTTTTTAATACCTCTCCCACTTTTTTTAATACCTCTGGGGAGTCAGAGCACTTCGATTTCCTACTAGGTTTCCTTTTTATCCCAAAGGTGAAGGAGTTATGTGCCAAAGCAGAGAAGCTGACAGTTTCCCACCCTTCAGATGCACCTGAGATCCAGCAAATGAAAGAAGATCTGATCTCCAACTGGGAGCATATTCGGGCCCTGGCCACCAGCAGATATGCAAAACTGCAGGCTACTTATTGGTGGGAAATCCCTCTTCTTTATTGCTCTACCTAACTCTACAGGGCCCAGATGTAATAGCAAGAGGAAAAATAAGAGCAAAGTGAGTCAAATAATGAGGGAATCAGCTCTCCTGTCTGCTCAGTAGAGACAAAAGATTTAAGTCGCCAATGGAAGACTTTTGTAGCCTGATATAATGTAGTCATACTCCTTATCTGTGGTTTCAGTTACCAGCAGTCAACCGCAGTTTGAAAATGTTGAATGGAAAATTCCAGAAATGAATAATTTATAAGTTTTAAATTGCTTATCATTCTAAGAGGCATGATAAAATGTCTGGCTGGTCCACTTTGTCCCACTGGAAGATGAATCCTTTGTCCAGCATATCATGCTGTATATCTACTCACTTGCTAATCACTTAGTAGCAGTCTAAGTTATAGACTGACTGTCCTAGTATCACAATGGTTATGTTTAAGTAATTCTTATTTTATTTAATTGTTCTATTTTATTATTTGTTATTGTTGTTAATCTCTTACTGTGCCTAATTTATAAATCAAACTCTATTATAAGCATAGAAAAAACGTAGTGTACATAGTGTTTAGTACTATCTGCAATTTTTGGCACCTGCTGGGCATACTGAAATGTATCTCCTGCATATAAAGGGAGACTACTGTGATCAGCATTACACCTCCACTCATCTGCAGATTTCCGTCTTCCCCTGCTTGTATTATTGTAAGATGCTATGAAGTGGCTCAAAAAACTGGAAAACCAACTGAAGAAACATTTCAAAATCTGGCTCTAGCTAAGGAACTGAAATACATGAAATACAAACTTAAGAGCCTCAAAATAACTTCAGTATTATTTCCTGAATGTGGATTACAAGCTTACAAAAACCTCTAATAACCAGGCCTCATTTCAGTATTCCTTCTTATGGTTAGTCCTTAAATAACCAGAGGACAGTGCTTATCTTATGGTTATGACTTAAAAACAAATAATGAGCATTTAGCCTTTTAAATGCTCATTTAAAGGGTTTTTTGCAGTTCTTGTTTCTTATTCATAGAGTTAAAGATGAGATAGAAACATGAGGAATCCTAATGCTAATTTCAGTTCTTCCTTGCCACGAGGTGCTTCTTACTTCTATGACAACATGTATTGTTTATTGGCTGCATTGTGAGCATCTCACTCCATTTTTAGTACCTCTGGGGTAGGTGTGACCTTGAGGTGGTGGAGATGTAATGCCCATGGTCACATCCTACAGTGACACACCTACCCTAGAAATATACAACCTGGAGTGAAGGACTTACAACCTGCACCACTAAACTCTGACTGTAAATAACAGGAAATATATCAGGAAAAGGGGAAAATAAGATTAGAGAAAGGAGCATCTCACACATGGTAGCTCAACCCAAACCTAACTCTTTGTTCAATGTCCTTTCATATCTGTGTTCTCCTTGCTGTCTTTTACCTCACTTTTCCCACAGGTACCATCGGTTCTCGTCTGACTTTGATGAACTCTCAGGCTGGATGAAGGAGAAGACTGCTGCAATCAACGCTGATGAGCTGCCAACAGATGTGGCTGGTGGGGAAGTTCTGCTGGACAGGCATCAGCAGCATAAGGTAGACAAGAAAGGCTCCCTGGTATGAGGAGGTGGGCAGGTGATTTGGCGGAATGCCAGGTTTTTTGCTGCATTTTGAGACATTTTGATTTGTGCCCACAGCATGAAATTGACTCTTATGATGACCGATTTCAATCTGCTGCTGAGACTGGTCAAGCCCTCCTGGATGCCAGTCATGAAGCCTCTGATGAAGTTCGGGAAAAGGTAATCTAGTTTAACAGAGTTTGCGAAATTCAATTATATATTTAGTCATTACGTAATCTCACAGTAATATGATAATCTCTGAATGGGAAAAGGATAGAAGTCCTTTAAACATGTTAATAATATGAACCCAACTTTTACACTGCTTCCTTTCATATACAGTTGTCACTTATCCATGGGGCATTGGTTCCAGGACCTCTCTCAGGTGCCAGAATCAGCAGATGCTCAAGAAACGGCATAATATTTGCATACAACACATGCACATTCTCCTGTACACTTTAAATCATCTTCAGATCACTTATAATACTTGATACGATGTCAATGCAATGTAAATAATTGTTATACTATATTGTTTAGGGAATAATAGCGAAGAAGTCTATATATGTTCAGTACAGGTGGCATTGTAAAAAAAAATATTGTATATATCCATGGTTGGTTGAATCTACAGGTGTGGAACCTACAGATATGGAGATTTAACTATACTGTTTTGCTAAATTGAGTCCCTTGAAATTTTCAAGATATGATGTGTGCTTCCTCATCTCTGAGCCTTTATTTCATCAACCCTCTAACTTGTACCTAATTTGAAACCTCCATGCCATTTTGCCTCCTGACATATGCCTGGTTTTGTGACCTTCTCATTCTCATTTCTAGACTGTAAACTCTAGGAGGACTGCAACTTTTTCATCTCTGGATCTCCTACTGTGCCTAGCACAGTGCCTGTAGTGGCTGACATCTGTACTTGTTCTTTTCTCTATACAACCTCAAATTAAGCTGACATTCCTGTATCTGTGATTTTCAAATTTACATCAAATAACAGAACAATCTTAAACATCCAGCATTCCATTGAATGAAGAAATCAGTTTTGCCGTCATCCTAACTTCCTACATCACAGGGCTTCACCTCTGCACCCTGACCCAGAGAGATTTTGTGCCAGTGGCAGTCTAGGCACTCCTTGGAATGATAGTCACAGTAAGATCTTAATGCCTCTTTGCATTTCACTAGATACTAAGCACAGCCTCCAGCCCTGTGCCGTGGATGAGGTTGAGATAACCAAGTTTCGAATTCTCCCAGAACTCTGTGGGAACATTATAATATAGTTTTTGTTTTGCTTTGTTTTTAACAAGGCTCTGTTAAAGAAAGAGCAGAAGAACTCAAAGTCCTTGAAAACTCAATAAGTATGGGATTCTGATCATTTATTATGCTTTTGTTGTTGTTGTTGATGATGGAATATTGCTCTCTCACCCAGGCTGGAGTGCAGTGGCCAATCTCAGCTCGCTACAGCCTCCGCCTCCCAGGTTCAAGTGATTCTCCTGCCTCAGCATTTCAAGTAGCTGGGACTACAGGTGTACACCACCACGCCTGGCTAATTTTTGTTGTTGTTGTATTGTTTGTTTTTATTGTTGTTGTTATAGAAACAGGGTTTCACCATGTTGGCCAGGCTGGTCTTGAACTCCTGACCTCAAGTGATCCACCCACCTTGGCCTCCAAAAGTGCTGGGATTATAGGCGTGAGTCACCATGCCCAGCCCTGTTCTGCTTTTTTTGATGGAGATAATATAGCAGCAGGTGTAATAAGCTGAAAATTATTGGGCATATACTTGACGAGAAACAAAGGCTTTTTCATGTGTTTGAGAATGTCTCTTTTCTTGTTCCTTGATGGTTTTTATTTGTTTTCAGAATAAAATGCAAACTTCTCAGTGTGATGTTTTATGTGATCTATGAACTTGGATTTCAACTGTCTATACTTTTTTAGACACTGCACTTTTCTCTAGCTCACATTACATTATCTAACAATTATTTGTAGTTCCTTTCCTTATGGCATTAAGTCCTGATACCCATTCCCTATCTTTTAAATCTGTTTGGTATGATATTTTCCATTATTTCCCATACTTCTACTTCCTGGCTCCCTTAATCAGAATTAGTCTTTTTTCATTTCCTTATACATACAGTGTTTTATCTCTTTCATGGAATATATCTCATGTTTCTTATAGTACAATCATTTGCTTAAATGTTGGAATCTTAAAAGTTCATTTCCAGTTTACTTTTTGTATCCTTCAAATGGCTTTGCATTTATTACATGCTTAATAAACGTAGAATAAAATAAATTAAATATCTTTCATATACATCATCTCCTTCTTTCCAAAGATGGATATGCTTGCCAACAACTGGGCTGCCCTGCTGGAACTGTGGGACAAGCGTCATCATCAGTATGAGCAGTGCTTGGACTTTCACCTCTTCTACCGAGACAGTGAGCAAGTGGACAGTTGGATGAGCAGACAGGAGGTAATGGGAGGGGTACATACCATCTCTAGAAGTCATTTTTCTCACCCTTCATTTGCCAGCAAGACTACTGTGAGCTCCCTCACAACTACTCCTGTGAGTCAAAGCTTGTCTTGGGACCTAGAGGGTGATCCACAAGGAAAAGAGAAAATGGGCCCTTTTTATAAGGCTCCTACGGTTCCCTCATCAACAAATGCAAATAAAAATGCTTACATACGTATCGGAGAGGCTTTAACTACAATTGAATGTAAGGCAAAATAAATATCAAATTGGTAAAGGGTCAGGAAGAGAAAACTGAAAAGTCAGGCAGGGTACATTGGAGTGGAGGTGAGTAGGGCACTTGAGGCAGTTTTGAGAGCTCAGAATAATGCCTAGATTGGTTGGGGAATTCCATGTAGACAGACCCAGAAACATAGGTGAGAAAATCGTGTGAGAGTATCAGGAAGGAGGCCTGAAGCTCCTGCTGTTTAAGGTTAATCTCTACCCACTATCGTAATCCGTGCTAATTCCCACCTTGTTCCCTCCTGCCTTAGTCCTTGTTTCAGAGATATGTCAAGAGGAATGTTTCTTACCAGTGAGGCACAGTTTAGGTGTGTCTTTTTTTCTTCTACAGGCTTTCCTGGAAAACGAGGATCTGGGAAACTCACTGGGCAGTGCGGAAGCCCTTCTTCAGAAGCATGATGACTTTGAGGAGGCCTTTACAGCCCAGGAAGAGAAGATTACAGTAAGAAATGGGCCCTAGTTTGGGCATTGGCTTCCTCTTCATAAACATAATTTTACATAATACCTGTCCCTAGATAGCATTACTCCTATAACTCCCAGATGTAACCTGAGGATTTTCTATAATCAAGTTACAACTCTTCTTTTGTTGTTGATGTGTTTGTGTGTTTTTCAAACTCTTTGATTTAATTTCATAAACATACAATGTTTATATAGCGAGAAAGCCAGAACTTCATACTTTAGAAAAAAAAGTGAAAATAGCCAGAAAAATACTCAACTTTTATCACACAATTCTTATTCTACAAGGCATATTTAGAAATTTTTTCTAGATGGTGGGCCCTTTTTTTTTTTCTAATGAAGAGTATGATTGTGTTTTACATTTTCTTTATATATATATAATTGCACTTTAGGTTCTGGAGTACATGTACAGAACATGCAGGATTGTTGCATAGGTACATACATGGCAATGTGGTTTGCTGCCTCCATCCCCATCACCTATATCTGTCATTTCTCCCCATGTTATCCCTCCCCAACTCCCCACCCCCCACTGTCCCTCCCCTGGTTCCCCCCAACAGACTCCAGTGTGTGATGCTCCCCTCCCTGTGTCCATGTGTTCTCACTGTTCGACACCCACCTATGAGTGAGAACATGCAGTGTCTGATTTTCTGTTCTTGTGTCAGTTTGCTGAGAATGATGGTTTCCAGATTCATCCATGTGCCTACAAAGGACATGAACTCATCGTTTTTTATGGCTGTATAGTATTCCATGGTGTATATGTGCCACATTTTCCTTGTCCAATCCATCATTGATGGGCATTTGAGTTGGTTCCAGGTCTTTGCTTTGTTTACTTATGTTAACAGTGCCACAGTGAACATATGTGTGCATATGTCTTTATAACAGAACGATTTATAATCCTTTGAATATATACCCAGTAATGGGATTGCTGGGTCAAATGGAATTTCTATTTCTAGGTCCTTGAGGAATCACCACACTGTCTTCCACATTGGTTGAACTAATTTACACTCCCACCAACAGTGTAAAAGTGTTCCTATTTCTCCACATCCTCTCCAGCATCTGTTGTCTC
>CAUYQU010003496.1:0-22279 GCA_963574635.1 Cheracebus regulus | reverse complement strand
CCGGGTTCAGCTGTGCTTGTTCTCAGTCCTCAGCGCTTCCAATTGCTGTTCTCCTTGTGGGGATGGGACCAGCGGAGCCCGACTAAAAGGGCATCCAGTCCCGTACACGCCGCACCGAGAAGCGCCGCGCCGGCCAAAAGAGTCGCGCTGGCGATCCGTGTGGCTCCTTCGCCGAGAATCTCCCAGTCTGTGGGCATCAAAAATTCGTCTGCAATTGCGGCATCCACTCGCTCTCTGCGCTTTCACTGGGAGTCACAATCCTGAGCTGCTGCTACATGGCCATCTTGGATCTCTCTGCTCCCATAAATCTTTAATACCTTGTAAAAGTTTATTTTGCCAAGGTTGAGGACACACCTATGGCACAGCCTCAGGAAGTCCTGATGACATGTGCCCAAGGTGATCGGAGCACAGCTTGGTTTTATACATTTTAGGGAAACATGAAACATCAGTCGATATATGTAAGAAGTACATTGGTTCAGTCAGGAATGGCGGAACAACTCAAAGCAAAGGCAGGAACACTCAAAGCAGGACATGGCTTCCAGGTCACAGATAGGTGAGAGACAAAGGTTGCATTACTTTGAGTTTCTGATTAGCCTTTGCAAAGGAGGCAATCAGATATGCATTTATCTCAGTGAATAGAGGGATAACTTTGAATAGAATGGGAGGCAGGTTTGCCTTAAGCTGCTTTTTCCCTTTAGCTTAGTGATGTTGGGGGCCCTAGATATTTTTCTTTCACATTCCCCCATTTTCTTTTTAAAAATCTTTTGGAGTAGGCATTTTGGTAAAAAATGAGTCTCTGATCCTGGGATTCGTCTGATCTCTTATGGCCAGGATGATTTATTCCTATACAGATAGATCTGGAGTTCTTAGTAAAGCTCATTTTTAGAAGGTTGTGAAGTCTCATTTCCTATGAAGAGAAAATAGGGGGAGGAAGGAAGAAAAACAACAACAAGCAAAAGAGCAATCCTGAAAATCTATATAGGCCACATTACTCTGAAGTCTATACATCAGTAGGCTGGTATGAAAGTGGCTTATGTATGTAAATAGGTTGGTATTATTTTCTTCCGAAGTTTAAGTTGTCTACTTTCAGTTCACAGGGCTTTACGAAAGCACAGCTTAGTTTTCAGTGAATCCAAATTAAGAAACATGGGGGAAAAAAAGAATGAAAAAAATTGAAAACATTATTTTCAGACTTATAGCCAGGAAAAAAATTAGAATTCTTTCCAAACTAAAATAATAAAAATGTAAAAACACTGGACAAGACTAGAATCTCACAACAGGTGTACTATAGTTTTTGAAACATAGTTTTTCTCTCTCCAGTTTTCCATTTTTGCTGAAGACAAATCATGGTAGGACTGGCTTGCTTTATTTTACTTGGCATAATTATTTGTATACAGTGCACCAATAATAATTATTTTTTACATAGGCTTTTAAATTGACTTTGATGGAACTTTGTTCCATAGAAGGAATCTCAGATGAGACATTTTAAAGCTGAGCCCAGCCATGAAGTTGTGCCATCAAATACCTATGAGTTGGATTAATTTCCTCTCCTCTTGAGGTTCCAAGATAAACCTGGGGCTTCTGGGCCTGTCAGAAAGTGACATTCTTTACTTACCACAGATCAGAAACCCTGTACAGGGACTGTGTACACAAAATATGAGACCAATTTTTCCAAGAGTGTTATTGGCTCCATAAGTCAAGTTTGATTTCTTAAAGGAAAGCACATCATTCCAATCAAATCCTTGGTAAATTAACTAGTTTCTCCAATTGTGTCCTGTTACAAATGAAAATAGATTCTTATTGTAATTATGCAAATAACTGTATTGCTATAAGTTAAGAATACTCAAAAATGGTTTCCAAATACTGGAGAAATCAGACAGAGAGAAACAAATATGCTCCAAATTTTGTTCACAGGAATATACTAAATTGTTAAAGGCTGTCAATAGCTCAAAAGAAAAGTTTCAAGAGTCTGAAAAACAAAACAAAGGATCAGCAACACTTTAAGCAAAAAGTCAAAAAGATTTGTTCAGTCCATGCAGTTCCTTCCTGTTCTGCTTGATACTTATGAACATTTTAGCTCTCCATGAGTCCTGAAGGTTTTTCCTCTATTCTGATGTCACAATCTCCAAAGTTATCAGAAACCTGAATTCAAGAGCACCTGTTAGAGTTTTATAGCTGATTATAAAACCACCTCCTAGGCCGGGCACGGTGGCTTATGCCTATAATCCCAGCACTTTGGGAGGCCAAGGCTGGAGGATCATTTGAGGTTCGGAGTTCGAGACCAGCCTGACCAACATGGAGAAACCCCATCTCTACTAAAAATACAAAAAATTAGCTGAGCGTGGTGGTGCATGCTTATAATCCCAGCTACTCAGGAGGCTGAGGCAGGAGAATACTTGAACTCAGGAGACGGAGGTTGCAGTGAGCCGAGATCGTGCCATTGCACTCCAGCCTGGGCAACAAGAGCAAACTTCCATCTCAAAAACAAAAATGGGAAAAGCTGATAGGTGCACATGTACTCCAGAACTTTAAAATAAAATCAAATTATATTTTTTAAATGAGCAAAGAACTTAAATTGACATTTCTCTAAAGAGAACATACAATAAGCACATGAAAGGTGCTCAGTATCACTAATCATTAGGTAAATGCAAATCAAAATCACAGTAAGATACTACCTCACACACATTAGAATGGCTACTATCAAAAAAACAGATAAGTATGGCAAGATGTGGAGAAATCGGGACCCTTGTGCCCTATAGGTGGGAATGAAAAATGATACAGGCACTATTGAAAACATTACGGTTATTCCTCAAAAAATTAAAGACAGAATTATGATGTGATTCAGCAATTCCATTTCTGGATGTTTATGCAAAAGAACTGAAAGCAGCATATCAAAAAGATATGTGTATTCCTTTTTCAGCCAAAAGGTGGAAGCAATCCAAGTGCCCATGAATGGATAAATGAATAAAGAAAATGTGGGATATTCATACAACAGAATATTATTCAGCCTTGAAAAGGAAGGAAGCCAAGTGTGGTGGCTCATCTCTGTAATCCCAGTATTTTGGGAGGCCAACGCAGTGGATCACCTGAGGTTAGGAGTTTGAGAACAGCTTGGCCAACATCATCAAGCCCCACCTCTACTAAAAATACAAAAATTAGCCAGGTGTGGTGGTATGCACCTGTAATCTCAGCTATTTGGGAGGCTGAAGCAGAAGAATTGCTTGAACCCGGAAGGCAGAGGTTGCAGTGAGACGAGATCACACCAGTGCACTCTGGCCTGGGCAACAAAGCAAGACTCTATCTCAAAAATTAAATAAATAAATAAAGGAAGGAAGGAAATTCTAACACATGCTGCAAGGATGGACTTTAAAGATATTATGGCAAGTGAAATAAATCAATCACAAAAGGACAAATATGGTATGATTCCACTTATATGAGGTAGCTATAGCAGTCAAATTCCCAGAGACAAAAAATAGAACCATGGTTGTCAGGGAGTTGGAGGCAGGAGAGAATCGGAAACCAGTGTTTAATAGGTACAGAGTTTCCATTTTGCAAGAAAAAAGAATTCTGAGGGTGGATGGTGGTGATGGTAATGTTAACGAACATAATAACACTGAATTGTAAATTTAAAAATGGTTAAGATGGTAGGTTTTGTGTTACGTGTATTTTACTGTAATTGTAGAAAAAAGTGTTACATGAACAAAAATACTTTTTATAGGACAGACTGAACAACTTACTTAGCTTGGCCGGAGAACAGCTGGAGTAAATGAATACATCACCTAAAGGAAATGAAAAATTTATACATCCTGAGGGGGAAAATTTTTTGTTTAAACTCTAAGACCTATCCAAATTTCTGCAAGTAAATAAAACTCTAAGACATATCTATGTAGAAACCTTAGGAGAAAATCAGGCTGGGCGCAGTGGCTCATTTTTGTAATTCCAGCACGTTGGGAGGATGAGATGGGCAGATCACTTGAGCTCAGGAGCTCAAGACCAGCCTGGGCAACACAGTGAGACCCTGTCTCAAGAAATTTAAAAAAAGAAAGAAATCCTTCAACGTCTCCAATGTAAAGCCAGCTTTGGGATCTACTACCTTGTGTTGGTTCTTCTTAAACTGGAGAATTGCTTGGTCCTCCAAAAATATATCCAGAGATCCCATCCTACTTCCTGTGCCCTGGGATCTGTTGACTTCATTTTAAGAAATACTGCACTTAATGTCAAAATAAAGCAATCACCCTGCATTTGTGATTTTCACTTTTGTTGAATTATTTTATGTTATAAAGGTATGTTATATTTAGTAATAATACACAGCCAAAAGCTTTATAGATTCTCTTTAATTTCTTGAGGTAGTGTTTTCCCAACCTGCATGCTCTTAGCTGCCCAAGAATATCATTAGAGAAACCAGTTTGAGAAACACTGTACTACATAGAAGTTGTCTAAAGACCCTGAGACATACTAATCTGGCAACAGAAGTTTCTGGTTTGAGCTCAATTGACTTCTAAACAAAGTTGGGGGCTAGGCATGGTGGCTCATGCCTGTAATCCCAGCACTTTGGGAGGCCGAGGTGTGTGGATCACTTGAGGTCAGGAGTTTGAGACCAGCCTGGACAACATGGTGAAACCCCATCTCTACAAAAAATACAAACATTAGACAGGTATAGTAGCACACACCCATGATCCCAGCTACTCAGGAGGCTGAGGTGGGAGGATTGCTTGAGCCCAGGCGGTGGAGGTTGCAGTGAGCTGAGATCGTGCCACCGCACTCCAGCTTAGGAGGTCACCATATTGATGCTGAGCTTAGTGTGGACACCTGATTGGCATCATGCACTACAGTCCAGCACTCCTGGGCTCAAGTGATCCTCCCATCTCAGGAGTAGCTGGGACTACAGGTGTGTATTGCTGTGCCGGGCAGGAGTCAAAAGTTTAAGTGCTGCAACTTTCTAGTAGGGAAGCTGTTTAACCAGAGAGACTAGATCCCAGAGGTTGTCTTTTTGTTTTTGTTTTTTAACCTTTTCTGTTCTATTAGGTAGCTGGATCAGATAATCTCTGTATTCCTTTCCAGCTCTATTTTTCTGTGATTCTTTTATTACCTGTTTCAAATTATTCCAATTTGGTCAGAAGAAACTCAGAATTTTGAAATATTAGAGGATTTTGCAAATGGAAAGTTGAATTGGGAGGGCAATCAAGATATCTCTAGATTTTTACTAAATTAAGAAGCAGTAAGCAATAAGTTCTAAAAAAAAAACACACACACACAACCTTTTACATTGTAAAATGCATTTCTGAGTCGAAGCTGTAGAACAGTATGGGGGAAATGTAGAAGTCTCCTCCTATCATCTAATAATCCTTGATTCACACTGGCTTTCCAACAGCAAATCTATAGCTCTAGCCCCAATTATAATTTGTGACAGAACTTCTTGCATATGTATTAGGTTGGTGCTAAAGTAATTGTGCTTTTTGCCATCAAAATGGCAAACCCACAGTTACTTTTGGACCAACCTAATAGAGCTGAAGAACCAATCCAGATCAAAACAGGGCAGGAGGGGGTGGGCGCAGTGGCTCATGTCTGGAATCCCAGCACTTTGGGAGGCCAAGGTGGGTGGATCACAAGGTCAAGAGATCGAAACCATCCTGGCTAACGTAGTGAACAAATCTTTCTCTACTTAAAAAAATACAAAAATTAGCTGTACGTGGTGACATGCGCCTGTAGTCCCAGCTACTTGGGAGGCTGAGGCGGAGGTTGCAGTGAGCCGAGATCACACCACTGCACTCCAGCCTGGGACAAAGTGAGGCTCCATCTCAAAAACAAAAAAAAACAAAAACAAAACAGGGCATGAGGGATGATGAAGGGATGGAAGTTAGCCAGTTGGGGCATTCTCCTGGACACTTCTCATGCTCCTCTGCTTGTCTTTAGCTCCTAGAGAACTAAGCCTCACCTAGCCCTCCACCCTGCTCCCCTGTCCCTAAAGCAGTGCACATCCCTTTCGAGATTTTCTGACAATGACTAGGAAACCCAAGGGCTGGTTTTGTAGTGGAAAGTGCTGGCTAGGGTTGTGCAGCCCGTAGGGACCTGGTTTCCTAGTCTGACCCCACGGCTCTATGTCTGTGTGGTCTGTGGCAGCTACCTAACCTCTCTCAGCTTCAGCTGCCTCTCCTGTGAAACAAAGATGGTATTGCCCAGCAGACTGTGGGGAAGACTGCATGAAGTATTATTACATGTCATGTGCCCAGTGAACTGCATGGTATACAGCAGGTGTTCAGTAAGTAAGAGACATGGCCGGGTGTGGGCTCACACCTATAATCCCAGCACTTTGGGAGGCCGAGGTGGGTGGATTGCCTAAGGTCAGGAGTTTGAGACCCACCCTGGACAACATGGTGAAACTCCGTCTCTGCTAACAATATGAAAATTAGCCAGGCGTGGTGGGGCATGCCTGTAATACCAGCTATTGGGAGGCTGAGGCAGGAGAATCACTTGAACCCAGGAGGTGAAGGCTGCAGTAAGCTGAGATTGCATCACTACACTCCAGCCTGGGCTGGAGTGAGACTCTGACCCTCCCCTAAAAAAAATGGCTATAGTCACTCTGTTGTGCTAGCAAATACTAGGTCACCTTTATTCTTTGTATTGTTTGGGCCGAGATTGCACCACTGCACTCCAGCCTGGGTGACAGAGCAAGACTCTGTCAAAAAAAAAATTTTTTTAAGTGAGAAATAAGGGCAAGGAAAAGCTCCAATCACTGCCTCAGCCACATCCACTGCCATGACCACTGAAGCCTCATAGGATAATTTGCACCTTGGGCTTCAGTTGCTGATAACTGGTTTCTGTAAGGTGAGGTCAGGGCAGAGAAGATCCAGGAAAGGGCTGGCATGCTGCTCAAAAGACTCCTTCCATAAGGGCTGACGGCAGGGCTCAAACAGTCTTTGCAAAAATTATAATGGAAGAAATTATGTCAGTGAAAGAGATCAGGCCTAACCAACTCCATTTTGCTTCTAACCTTTAAGCTGTCTTTGTTCATTCCTGGGCATAGGCTGAACTAACATTGGGAAGGAATTTATAGTTTGACTCTGAAACAAAATTGATAATAGCCCTTTCCCCAAAAAGACCCACTTCTTGCCTGGGGACCAGTTTATCTTTGTAGGACTAACAAATTAGCTACAAGATTAGAAATCTGGTTTAGGGGTCATGCAGAATCCGGCTGCAAGTGTCTGAACCTCCCCACATTGCTTCTGGGGATAACATCTCTATTGTAAAACCTAAGATCAGTGCTTGAGATATTTTGCAGACCTTGCACTGGTTGGATCAGCGGACACTACCCAGAAGGGTAATCTGGCTCAACCAGCTCTGTGATCCCACCCAGAAACAGAAGACTGCAAGAAAACCTCACTTCGACTCCCTATTATTCCATCTGCAAACTGGCCAATTAGCACTCCCCACTTCCTGAACCCCCACCCCCCAAATTATCTTTTAAAATTCTCCAAATGCTCAGGGAGACTGATTTGAGTAATAATAAAACTCTGGTCTGCCACATAGCCAGCTCTGTGTGAAGTACTCTTTCTCCATTGCAATTCTCCTGTCTTGATAAATTGGCTCTGTCTACGCAGCGGGCAAGGTGAACCTCCTGAGTGGTTACAGGGCTTTGGGTAGGTGAGAAAGAGATGAGAAGAAGAATGCTTGCAGGGGAGGCAAAAGGGGAATTCCTGAGGCAAATCCTGAGGGGAAAGTAAGGGAGAGGTACTCTTCAAGGGACATAGGTGAGACCTGAGTCATCTGTAAATGTGAATACCTCCAAATAAATAGAAGAAATGTGAATAGTACTTGCTATGTGCCAAGGCTTATTCTGGATGCTTTACAAATATTAACTCATATAAACTTGTCAACAACTTGTGAGGTATGTGCTATTATTATCTCCATTTTGCATGTGAATGGACCGAGGCAAAGAGAGGTTAAGCAACTCGCCCAAGGTTGCCCAGCTGGTAAAAGTTGGAGCTGGGACTCAGTTCAGACAGGTCTGTTTCAGCAACTCTCCATCAAATCTGGAAATCTGTGACTGAGTGTTGAGAATGGTACAAAGAGTTAGGGTTACCGCATTTTGGTGGATCTTTCTTCTCCTGAAAACTGGGTCACCCTAACAATCCCCCAGGTTTACCTAGCCAGGATACCTTCAGTCTCCAACATTTTTTTCTTCCTCAGATCTGGTTCCTGGATCCCTCTTGGCTTGTGCCTTGTCTGCTCCAGATGGAGTGTCCTTTCTCTGTGCCAGTGTATCAGCAAGGGGTCCATCCAGAAAAGCCCACTCAGAGTGATGTATACTAGGGAGGTATGAGAGGACCTAAACAATTTTGGAAGCTGGCTAATGTAAACTAAAAATAACATTCTGGGCTGGGCACAGTGTGTCACATCTGCTAATCTCAGCACTTTGGGTTTTGTTGTTGTTGTTTTGAGGCAGAGTCTCACTCTGTCACCTAGGCTGGAGTGCACTGGTGCAATCTCTGCTCACTGCAACTTCCACCTCCCGAGTTCAAGCAGTTCTCCTGACTCAGCCACCCAAGTAGCTGGAATTACAGGCATGCACCACCACATCGAGCTAAGTTTTGTATTTTTAGTAGAGACAGGGTTTCACCTTCTTGACCAGACTGGTCTCAAACTCCTGACCTCAAGTGATCCACCTGCCTCAGCCTTCATCCCAGCACTTTGGAAAGCTGACACGGGTGGATTGCTTGAGCCCAGGAGTTCAAGATCAGCTTGGGCAACATGGCAAAATCCCATCTCAACAAAAAAAATTATGAAATTAAAAATAATAATAAAATTCTAAGGTCCACCAACCATCTGAATGGACCCTTCCTCTCAGCCAGGGCATTCCAGTTAACCTGAAAAACTGGTTCAGGCCATGATGGGAAGGGAGGGTTGGACATGCCTCGTTATATCCTCCTCCCTTTTGGATTTCAGCAAAAGCTGACAAGCATTAATCTTAAGCCTGACAAGAAACACTTATGGGCTGGGTGCGGTGGCTCATGCCTGTAATCCCAACACTTTGGGAGGCCAAGGTGGATGGATCACTTGAGGTCAGGAGTTCAAGACAAGCCTGGCCAACATGGCAAAACTATTAAAAATACAAAAAATTAGCCAGACATGATGGTGCATGCCTGTAATCCTAGCTACTCAGAAGGCTGAGGCAGGAGCATCACTTGAACCCAGGAGGCAGAGGTTGTGGTGAGCCGAGATCTCACCATTGCACTCCAGCCTAGGTGATAGAGCAAGACTCTGTCTCAAAAAGAAAAAAAAAGGAAACACTTTCAGTCTATTATATCTGAAGCTGCTACCTGGAGGTTTCATCTGCATCCTAAAACTCTGGTCTCCACAATCCCTTATCATTGTAACTCAGACATTCATTTCTCTTTATTCCAGGTCTTTGGATAATAACTTAAGAACTTAACTCTTTCAACCAATTGCCAATCAGAAAATGTTTAAATCTACGTATAATCTGGACCCCCACCAACTCTGCTCCTTTCAGTAGTCCCACCTTTCCAGACGGAGCCAATGTACATTTTACATGTATTTGATTGATGTTTTGTGTCCCTAAAATGTATAAAATAGGCTATTCCCCAGCCACTTTGGGCACATGTTCTCAGGGTCTCCTGATGGCTATGTCATGGGCCATGGTCACTCCCATTTGGCTCAGAATTAATCTCTTCAAATATTTTATGGAATCTGACTCTGTTTGTCAACACTGAACAGTGTGTAGATGGCTGGTTCTGGGGTCTGAAGTCTGCAGGGCAGGTCCTCTGGGGTGAGGACGAGGACGGATATGAAGTGGAGGAAAGCAAGTAGAAACTGGGATCCATGAGCCAAAAGCTGAAGCCAGAGGACAGATTGGAACCCACACAGGCCTTTCAGAAAGCTTCCGGTTTCAAGGAAGTAGGTGTCCTATTGGAAAACTAGAACCCTCCACTATAGAACTAAACATACATCTGGCCCAAGAGTCAGAGAAGCTGAAAGAGGCTCCAGTGGAGTATGGAGGAGCTGTGAGCCAGGAGCTGCCATCCACAAAGTAAGCCAACAGAAAAGCAGCAACGTGAGTGCGCACTGGGATGGTAGCTGGAGCGTGCGCCAGTTGGTTGAGCCCAGAAGGGATACAGCTGCTGTTTCACCTCTGTCTTCCAAATTCCACCCAAGATGTCCCTTGCGGGACAGGCCAGCCTGGAACTATGCAGGGAAGGGGATGCTGGGAGACCTTGTTCCAGCTTAGCTCAACTGCTACAAGCCCAAGCCACGCACCTGGGATGGGAGGCCCTGCTCTTGCGGGGAAGCCCCTCCATTCTTTTTCTGGAAATCAAATTGCTGAAGAAAACAAGCCTCCTGCCCAGGGAATTTCTTTGCTTTAATATTTGCTTTGTACTCTGTTTTAGAGCCAAGGTGGATTTATTCCCTGCTGCCATCTTCTAGTGTGGACGACCGGGTGGGTGCCTTTGCTTCTCTTTGGAACCACCCACACCTTTCTACCCTTGGGCTCTCCTCCCCAGAGGGGGGGTCATTATCCCAATCAAACACAGTGATGATGAACAGAGAATCCCTGACAGTCACCAGGAAAAAACTATTATGATAGAATTACAGAAAGTGTCAGCTCTCTTACAAAATATTATTCTAATGGAAAAACTAGCTTTAAGGGCAAGTTTGAGTTTAATTTCCTAATTGTCCAGTGGGTGGCAGCACCACACGGGAATTTTGCAGAAGAGTATTCAATTCCCATCCCCAATCTTCGGCACCGGGCTGGCTCTTTTGCACTTTAAACTCCATTTCCTGGGTCTCAGGTGCTTTTTTGTCTTGGTTTAGACTTTTTAAAAAGTTAATTAATTAATTAATTTTTTTTTTGAGACAGAGCCTCGCTCTGTCACCCATCTGGAGTGCAGTGGCGCTACCTCGACTTACTGCAAACTCCACCTCCTGGGTTCAAGCTATTCTCCTGCCTCAGCCTCTCTAGTAGCTGGATTACAGGCACCCGCTACCATGCCCGGTTAATTTCTGTATTTTTAGTAGTGACAGGGCTTCACCATGTTGGCCAGTTTGGTCTGGAACTCCTGACCTCAGGTGATCTGCCTGCCTCAGCCTCCTAAAGTGCTGGGATTACAGGTGTGAGCTGCTGCGCCAGGCCCAGAGTTAAATGTTTATACACATGTTAAATGATTTCCTTTGGATAAGTTCTTATTACTATAATTGCTGAGTTAAAAGGTATGCTGGGCTGGGTGTGGTGGCTCGAAGCCTGTAACCAGGAGATGGAGGTTGCAGTGAGCCAAGATTGTGCCACTGCACTCCAGCCTGGGCAACAGAGCAAGACTCTGTCTCAAAAAAAAAAAAAAAAAAAAAGACATACTGTACTATATATATCTTTAAAGCTCCTGACACTATTCTGAATTATATGGACAACACTGGATATTATAATTTTAAAATTCTTTGTAGTTTTTATAAAATAATCATTTTGTTTAAAATGTTACATTAAAATAGTTTAAAATTGTAATTTGCTTTCATTGTATATTTAACTTTCTTAGTTTATAACTCAATTTTGTTTCAAGCTCTCTTTCTGTTGATTAAATGGAACAAAATAAAATGAGTTAAATGGAATTAAGCTAAATAAAATTCAATTGCCAGCTTCTTGTGTGCATATATCCTTCCAGAGGTATCCTATGCATTTTCCACAAAATACACTTTTTTCTACACCTTGCATTTTTATATTTGTTCTTTTTTTAAAAAGAAAATCCTAGATTGACTTTTTTTAACTCTCCTTAACAAATGTCAACTGTTACTTTAGCCTCATAATATCACAATAGTCCAATTTCTTTTTTCGTTTTTCTTTTTCTTTTGAGATGGAGTCTTGCACCATCGCCCAGGCTGGAGTGCAGTGATGCAATCTTGGCTTACTGCAACCTCTGCCTCCCAGGTTCATGCAATTCTCCTACCTCAGCCTCCCGAGTAGCTGGGATTACAGGCACACACCACCACACCTGGCCAACTTTTTGTATTTTTAGTAGAGATGAGGTTTCACTATGTTGACCAGACTGGTCTTGAACTCCTGACCTCATGATCCCCCACCTCGGCCTCTCAAAATGCTGGGATTACTGGTGAGCCCCTGCACCTGGCCAATAATCCAACTTCCTAAGCAGTAATTTATTTTCATTGCCTTCTTTTCCTTTTTTGTCATTTGTCTTTTCCTCCAGCTGGAATAGTAGGCAGTCAGATCCTGAGAGTCCTGGGGATCCTGAGGAACAAGCTTGCTCACATCTTTGTCTTGTAAACGGGAAAGGCTGAACATGGCCCTGGGTCAAGCTGCACAAGTCTCTCCTCTAAGATCTGTTGGCAGAGGCAACAGGTAAGAAATGACAGATTTCTCCTTCTTGTAAGGAAGTCCCAGTCTCTCCTCCTCAATGCCAAGGTTCATTTTTCTCATTCATCTCTCCATTTCCGTTCAACAATGCATTGCATGTAACTGACACTATGCAAATGCTTGTTGAATTCACAAATTAATACATGAAAATATCAATGAATAAATACTAACCCCAGAAATATCTGGTTATGCCTGTTTGAACAGTCCTAAAGACTTTCGTCCATGTGACTGGCTAACTACGAACAATCAATGTTAGTGTAGCACAAATGCTAGCAGGATATCAAGGAGTCATATCCCGCTAGCATTTAGAGCTGGAAGAGGCCCTGGAGCTTATCATATCCCAAAGTCTCAAACCATTGAACACTAGCAGAGTATACTTATTTACCCTACATAATCTTGTTGCTGGTGATGTTGGTTTTTACATTTGAATTAGTTGCCAACATAGAAAAATTAGGAGACCTCACAAAACATGATTCAGGGGCTGTTTGAGGAGCAAAACTGGAAAACAGCTGCAGAAAATAGCTTGGGCTGACTAGTTGTTGCCCCTCTTGCATTCTATTTTATTTATGTATTTATTTATTTATTCTCTGGATCTTCTTTCAAGAACTGCCCCCATTTTTGGGGAGTGTGTTCTATTCGTTTAATGCAGTTCCCAACCACCCCAGTGCACCTGATGCATAGACAGGACTTGTCAGCTCTGGTAGCAGTTGCATCTGTGATGCCTAATCTAATCGTATGCCACTCCACTACCCCATTTTTTTCAATAAGAAAACTGAGGCCCACTCAATTTGCCTCCCTAAAAATTTGCCTGACTTGGGTCTCATTCCTGCATTGTCTTCCTTCCACTGCCATAGTAAACACTGAAAGATACAAACTTCACAAGGTCACTCTTCTGCTTAAAATCCTTCAGTGGCTCCTTACTAGTTCTGAAGCTCCCAATCTTCTTGTCATGGCCTATGAGACCTTTCAATGCAAAGCCTACTTTACCAGCCTTAACTCTGACAATGCTAACGAGCAGCTGCACCAAACGTCTTCAGGTTCTTTTACTCTGCCATTTCCGTTTATGCCTCGCTGTCTCTGTCTATGCTGATCTCTTTGCTTGGATTGCCCGTCCCCACCATTTGTCTGACAAACTCATGCACATTCAGCACTCAGCTCGGGCACCTGTGAGTCTGCCCTGCCAATGCCTCCGCCATCCTCCTACTTCTTCTCCATCGTCTCTGAGCCATAGGGCTCACTCACACTCCTATTTACAGCTCTTAGAATAGTCAGTGATAACTTCCCCACTAGACTATGTGCTCCTTGAGGGAAGAGACCACAGATCATTCATTTTTATTTTCAGCATTTTTTTTCCCCAGTGCTCAATAAATGTTGAATAAAGAAATGACAGCCTTGCTCCAGGTGACTTTGTTAGTGACCTATCTGTGAGAAAATAAAGGAATCCTTTAAAACTTGAGACAGTGCAGGGACAAGCTACTTTCTTTCCATAATACTAGACTGTCTCAAGAAACTTTGTTTTGTTGATTCTCTTCCTCCTTTTTCTCCCTCTAACATATTGTGCACCTCATTTTGGCCTCAGCTTCCCAGTTACAAAGTTTACCCCCAGATGTTCATTTGACTCCAGATAATTAGTATAAACCAATCCTGGAAATTCTACACTTCTTGCTAGTGTTTGGTTCTTGAATGAGACTGTAACGAAAACCTGGTTAATGAAACATGAGGCAATCCCGGTCTCAGGAAGATAGTCCTGAGAAATTTTTCTCTATCCTAAAGAAAAGCCACAGAGCAGATGCTTCCTCCCTTTATCTTTTGGACATTATCATTACAGAATATTATATACGGAAGTACTGAGAGCATCTTGCCATCAATCTGAAAATGAAGCTAATACCAATGGTAGAAGAATGGAGAGATGGAAAAAAGCTTGGAATAAAGGCATCAAGAAGCAGCTGAGCAGCCAACCCTGATTCTTATTCCATTGCTACATCCAATAATACATTTCCTTCTTGTTAAGCCAGTTTAAGTCACGGCTGTATATTTTGATTTGGAACTAAGCCATACTGATACAGTTCTTCAATTCCCATTATCATTCCTAAAATGACTACATATAATCCTCAACTTTCTAATCCCTTTGTTAGTCTATGAATAGCCTAATTAATCAGGTCAGCCTTGGATGATCTAAAATTAGGCGCCATGAAGGGGGAAGGGGTATGCCCGGGAATTCCTTAAATATATGCTTTCTCCTTGTCAGTCCTATACATGGCTCTTAATAAATGAAGTCCATTTTAGAGTTGGCCATGAGTGAGTCTCATTGCCTCATTTCCTACCATGAGCCATACTATCAGCTTCTTTCCAGGTTTCAGCCACACTTCTCCTTCCTAACAGCACCCAGATTTTGTTTACAAGAATACTTTTCCTCCTTGCAGCCACAATGCCCCCACTGGTAAAGACAGGCCTGATTCTTCCACAGACAATCCCATTGACCCTTATTAATGATCAGTTATGTGTGGTCCTGTAACTCGGTTCTGGCCAATGAGACAGGAAGAGAATTTATTAGGAAGTTTTTGGGAAAACCTTCCCCAGTCCTAAAAGAGAGCTATAGGAGAAACTGTCCTTATTCCTCTTGACATTGCCCTGTTGGAACGTGAATACTCCAATTACTTCTGCCATCTTGTTATGAGCTTGAGGATAAAGCTAACAACAAAAACAAAATCCGAAAATAAATATCAGAAGAATGATGGAAGGAATCCAGGTCCTTTTCTTGAGACAGTCTCACTTTGTCACTCAGGCTGAAGTGCCGTAGCACGATCTCAGTTCATTGCGCCTCCATCTCCCAGGTTTAAGCAATTCTCACACTTCAGCCTCCCGCGTAGCTGGAATTACAGGCATGCACTACCATGCCCGGCTAATTTTTGTATTTTTTGATACAGACGGGGTTTCATCATGTTGGCCAGGTTGTTCTCAAACTTCACCTGCTTCGACCTCCCAAAGTACTAGGATTACAGGCGTGAGCCACTATGCCTGGCCTGGAATCCAGGTTCTTGATAGCACATTGAGTTGTTGAATTGTTGAACTGACCAATCCTGAAGCACTTCTTACCCTAGTTGGGGATATTAATAATGACTGTTTCGGCTAGGCGTGGTGGCTCACGCCTGTTATCCTAGCACTTTGGGAAGGCAAGGCAAGCAGATCACCTGAGGCCAGGAGTGCGAGACCAGCCTGGCCCACATGGTAAAACCCCATCTCTACTAAAAATACAAAAATTAGCTGAGGATAGTAGCGGGCACCTGTAATCCCAGCTACTCATGCCTGTAATACCAACTACTCACACCTGGAATCCCAGCTACTCAGGAGGCTAAGGTGGGAAAATTGCTTGAATCCAGGAGGCGAGGTTGTAGTGAGCCAAGATCGTGCCATTGCACTTCAGTCTGAGCAACAAAAGCAAAACTCTGTCTAAAAAAAAAAAAAAAGAAGACTATTTCATGAAGAGGAACCGAGGAATTACTTGTTATAAAAATTATTACATGAAATTATTTGAAATTAGATAAGCAAAGCCTTGCTATTTTTTGCCACATGTAAGTCAAAGAATAACAGTTATACTGAAGCTTCTTAGTAATCTATTTGTTAATTGACTTCTCTGTTCTGAACAGTAAACATCACCATCATTATTATTATTATTTTGAGACAGAGTCTCACTCTGTTGCCCAGGCTGGAGGGCAGTTGTGCAATCTCGACTCACTTCAACTTCCGCATCCCAGATTCAAGCAATTCTCTCATCTCAGGCTCCTTTCTCTCATCTAAGCCTCCTGGGTAGCTGGGACTATAGGCATGTGCCACCATGCCTGGCTAATTTTTGATTTTTAGTGGTGACAGTGTTTCACCATGTTGTCCAGGCTGTTCTCGAGCTCCTGATCTCAAATGATCTACCCACCTCAGCCTCCCAAAGTGCTGGGATTATAGGAGTGAGCCACAGTACTCAACCTATTTCTTAAACTTTCTTTAATTACCATGTTGTTTCACACTAAAATGGCATGCTTTTTAAAAAAAGAGGACTATAAAAAAAGAAAAAGAAAAAAAGGGATTGTATTCTTCAAAAACATTAATGTCATAAAAGGTAAAGGCTGATGATGACCTGTTCCCAATTAAACACACATGACAACCAAATATACATGTGATCCTAGTTTGGAAACTGTACTGGAGGAAAAGAATGCTATAAGAAACATTACTGGGTCAACTGACAAAATTGGAATACAGACAATGGATAAAATAAAAATATATCTATGTTAAATTTACTGAGGCTGATAACTGTATTATGGAAATATAAGATAATATTCTTTTGTTTTCCTCAAATGCCTTTTTAACAAGAATATTCTTATTGTTAGGAAATACATAATTTAAAATTTAGGGATAAAAGGTCAAAAAGTATGCAACTTACTAAAAAGAGTTATCAGACATCTCTACACAAAGAGGCCAGGAAGAACACAATTTAAAAAAATTTTTTTTAACTTATCAGAAGACTCAATATTGTTAAATGTCAATTTCTGCCAAATTGATCTGGAGACTCAATGCAATCACAATAAAAATTCCAGTAGGCTGTTTTGTAGATACTGCCAAGATAATTCTAAAATTCATATAGAGATGCATAGGATATAGAATAGTCAAAACAACTTTGAAAAATAATAGAGTTGGAGTACTTATGCTACCTGACCTCAATACTTAGTGCAACTAACAGAAATGAACAATAACTCTGATGCACTTGTTAGGAGATTCAACAGGTCTAACGAAAGAATTTCTGAGCTTGAGAATTTCTTAAAGAAATTGCCAAAACTGGGCCAGGTGCAGCAACTCACACCTGTAATCTCAACATTTTGGTAGGTAAAGGCGTGTGGATCACTTGAGCCCAGAAGTTCAAAACCAGCTATGGGTGACTAGGGAGAACCCATCTCTACAAAAAGATACAAAAAAAGAAAAAAATACCTGGTCATGGTAGCATGCACCTGTAGTCCCAGCTACTTAGGAGGCTGAGTGGTGAGAACCACTTGAGTCTGGGAGGTTGAGGTGGCCATAAGCTGAGATATACCACTGCACTCCAGTGTGGGGACAGAAATTACCTGGTCATGGTGGCATGCACCTGTAGTCCCAGCTACTCAGGAGGCTGAGTGGGGAAGACTACTTGAGTCTGGGAGGCTGAGGTGGCCATAAGCTGAGATCGTACCACTGCATTCCAGTGTGGGGACACAGTGAGACCCTGTCTTAAAGAAAGAAAAAAGTGGCCAGGCATGGTGGTTCACATCTGTAATCCCAGCACTTTGGGAGGCTAAAGCAGGTGAATCACTTTAGGTCAGAAGTTCCAGACCAGCCTGGCCAATATAGTGAAACCCTGTCTCTATTAAAAATACAAAAATTAGCTGGGTGTGGTGGTGGTATGTGCCTGTAGTCCTAACTACTCAGGAGGCTGAGGGAGAATTGCTTGAACCTGGGAAGTCGAGATTGCAATGAGCTGAGATCATGCCACTGTACTCCAGCCTAGATGACAAAGTGAGATTCTGTGTCAAAAAAAAAAAGAAAAGAAAAGAAATAGCCAAAACTGAAAAACAAAGGTAAAAAAGACTAAAGAAAAACCAGTGCAGAACATCTAAGAACAGCATGATAACTAAAAAAAGTATAACAACATGTAATGGGAAATCCAGAAGAAAAAAAAAGAGAAAAGAAAGGAAGCAATATTATGACATAATAATGACTGAGAATTTCATCAAATCAATTTTGTTGTTTTTGAGACAGAGTTTCGCTCCTGTCACCCAGGCTGGAATGCAATGGTGCAATCTCGGCTCACTTCAACCTTGGCCTCTGGTTCAAGCAATTCTCCTGCCTCAGCCTCCCAAGTAGCTGAGATTACAGGAACCCACCACCACTCCTGGCTAATTTTTGTATTTTTAGTAGAGACGGGGTTTCACCTTGTTGGTCAGGCTGGTCTCAAACTCCTGACCTCAGGTGATCCTTCCGCCCCGGCCTCCCAAAGTCCTGGGATTACAGGCATAAGCCACTGTGCCCGGCCCTGGAATTTCATCAAATTAATGTTAGATACCAAACCACAGATTCAGAAAACTCAGAGAACACTAAGCAGGATAAATGCCAAAAAATACTATAGCTGGCATAACAAATTTAAATAGAAGAAAATCAAAGACAAAGAAAACATCCTGAGAAAGAAATTGGGAGGGGAAGAAAATCTTAGATACAGAGTAGCAAAGATAAAAGTTACATCCAACTTATCTTAGAAACCGTAAAAACAAGAAGAGAATGGAATGAAATATTTAAGTTTTGAGAGGAAAAAAAAAAATCCTAACTAGAATTCTGTATCCTGCAAAATTATTCTTCAAAAGTGAGGAAGAAACAGACTTTCTCAGACAAATGAAAAGTAAGAGAATCTGTTGCCAGTAGACTTACCTTACAAGAAATATTTTAAAAATTTCTTTAGAGAGAAGGAAAACAGTGTAAGTCAAAAACTCAGATCTACATGACGGAAGAATGTTAAACAAGGAATAAGCGAAGGTAAAATAAAATTTTAAATTTGTATTTCTAATTGATCTAACAGATAGATATATACACACACATATAAACATATATACACTTACATAACATATATAAGCAAATATAAACACATGTATATCCTTATGTATAAGTGAAATGAATGAAAGCTATTATAGAAAGGATAGGAGGGAGGAATGAGAATTATTTTGTCATTATATGATACTTGTACTACCTGTGAACCACTATAGTGTTACTTGAAAGTGGACCTCGATTAGTTATAAATGTATATTGCAAATTGTTTTTTTTTTCTTTTTTTACTTTTTCACTGCTCGCTTCAAGGAAGGTATATTGCAAACTCTAAAACAACGAGTAAAAAGAAGTTAAAAAGGCAGTATAACTGATAAGCTAAGATGAAAAATGAATTCTATAAAATGCTACCACTCCTGCCATGAAACTCAGGACAAGCATGGGAGACAAAAAAGAAACAAAGAACAAGGACAACAAATAAAAAACAGTAACTAATATGGCACATATTAACCCAATATCAATAATTACTTAAACATCAATTGTCTAAACACATCAATTAAAAGATAGAGATTGTCAGAGTGGATCAAAAAACAAGGTAAAGGCCGGGCACAGTGGCTCACATCTGTAATCCCACCACTTTGGAAGGCTTAGGTGGGTGGATCACCTGAGACTAACCTGGCCAACATGGCAAAACCTCGTCTCTAATAAAAGTACAAAAATTAGCTGGGCGTGGTGGTGCACACATGTAATTCCAGCTACTCAGGAGACTGAGGCAGGAGAATCGGTTGAACCTGGGAGGCAGAGGTTGCAGTGAGCTGAGATCATGCCACTGCACTGTAGCCTGGGCGACAGAACAAGACTCTATCTCATAAAAAAAGCAAAAACAACAACAACAAACCCCAAAAATTAGTCGGGCATGTGGCACATGCCTATAATCCCAGCTACTTGGGAGGCTGAGGCACTAGAATCACTTAAACCCGGAAGGCAAAGGTTGCAATGGGCCAAGATTGTGCCACTGTACTTTATCCTGGGCAACAGAGACAGACTGTTTCAAAAATTAAAAAAATATTAAAAAGGCAAGATCAAACTATTTATTGTCTACAAAAATCTACTTTAGATACAAAGATATATATATTAAAAGTAAATGAATGGAAATGATAAACAAAATTGACAAGCTAACTAAGAAAAAAAGTGATAAGACCCAAATAAATAAAATCAGAAACAACAAAAAAAAGACATCATTGCCAATGCCACAGAAATACAAAGGATCATTGCAGACTATTATGAACAACTATACACCAATACATTTGAAAACTTAGAGGAAGTGAATAAATTCCTGGACACACAACCAGCCAAAATTGAACCAAGAAAAAGTAGAAAGCCTGAACAGTTCAATAGCAAGTAACAAGATTGAAGCAGTAATAAAAAGTCTTTACTAAAAATACAAAACACTAGCTAGATGTGGTGGTGCGCACCTGTAATCTCAGCTACTCGAGAGGCTGAGGCAGGAAAACACTTGTACCTGGGAGGCAGAGTTTGCACTGAGCCAAGATCATGCCACCATACTCCAGCCTGGGCAACAGAGCAAGACTCTGTCTCAAAAAAAAAAAAAAAGAATAGTGCATACAGATTTACACTGTGAACTTTTTTCCAAGAAGCAACACAGAAACTTAACTAGGAAAACTGAAAGAAACCAATTACCCTGTGAAGGAAGCAGTGAGCGGCAGCCTTATGTCATTAGGCAGGCAGAAAACTATGACTCCCCAAGAGTGTGAGAGGAGAGACTGCTCTATGATATTCACTCCCACTGGGGAACCTGGCAATCCAGGCCCTGGGGCAAGGCCTTAACCCTACCCAGTGCTGGAGCTGATTTAGTGAGCTCCCAGTGCTGGAGCTAAATCACTGATTTAGTGATGTGTGAGAGAGAGGCATTAGGATATGCTTTGTGTGCACTCCCAGACTCCAGTGGAGATGATGGGAAGCCATTCCTGATCCTAGCTCATAGGGGACCTCATGGAAGTCAGCCAGCTGTCTCAGGCAGCAGTCACAGGTTGAGAGAAGCTCCCAACTGAGGTCTGCAATACAATCTTCTTTTTTTTGAGACGAAGTCTCACTCTGTCACCTAGGCTGGAGTGCAGTGGCACAATCTCTGCTTTCTGCAACCTCTGCCTACTGGGTTCAAGTGATTCTCCTGCCTCAGCCTCCCTAGTAGCCAGGATTACAGGCACCTGCTACGATGCCCAGCTAACTTCTGTATTTTTAGTAGAGACGGGGTTTCACCATGTTGGCCAGGCTGGTCTGGAACTCCTGACCTCAGGTGATCCACCCGCCTCAGCCTCCCAAAGTGCTGGTATTACAGGCATGAGCCACCGCACCTGGCTGCAATATAATCTTGAGCAGGGATGAATCCCCTTGGCCAGAACTGAGGGACAAGTGGGAAGTGTGCTATAGCCACAGGTGTAGGAGCTGGGTGTCCCTGCTTCACCAGGGCAGAATGGGAGAGGCAACACCTGAAAGACAAGGTTTCTGTTCCAATGGGGAAGGCTTATGGCCTGGGGAAGTTTGAGTTCTGAGCACAGGATGTCCTGAACCCAGCTAGCTGCTGCTACTAGAACACCATCAGTGTGCGACTTGCCTTGCTAAATGCACGAGAACTGGGCAGGGCTTACTGCTGCCTGCAACCTGTCAATCCCCACGTGGATTCTTCTGTGCAGCACAGGCAGCTGTGCTACTCCCTGAAACATTAACCCAGTGGCCCCAGAACTGTACTCTGATTTCCACTGAGGCTACTGCTTGCACCAACACCTGGAGAGCCAGAGCACAGACTTGTCTGACCCAACCTCCATCTGGCTTTCCCCCTCCACCTGCCCTGGTAACTTAACACAAAGGGCAGGGACTTTTGGGAGCTCTATGGTCTCACACATTGCCTAAGACACCAGAGTACTTCCCCTGGGTAACATAAGGCAAGCACAAATCCCACTACTACTACTGCAGCTGGTACTCTTTTGCAACTGCCACCTCCTGGCTGGAAGCCAACCAACACAGTCCATTACAGCATCTACAGACACAGTAAGACAACAGCCAGGAAGGAGAAAACTTTTGTGTAGTCTTGGCTATCACCACTGTCTGCATCATTCTTGCTGACCGGGTTTTAGTCTCCTTAAACAGAATAACTGCCAGCCAAGAATGATATATCCAGCAAAATGAAGTTTCTTTTTTTTTTTTTTTTTTTAAAGAATGAAAGAGAGAAAGGAAGAGGAAGAGATTTTAGAAAAAGAGAGAAAAAGAGAAAGAAAGAAACAGCAAAAGAAAGAAAAAATGAAAGAGAAAGAGGAAGAGATTTTAGAAAAAGAG